>JAWQFY010000436.1:0-31683 GCA_037055185.1 Capillidium rhysosporum | reverse complement strand
GTCTGTTAGATGTTAAAGATACGATTGAATGTTTCGGTCCAGGTGCTCGTGGGTTCAACTCGTTAAACAACGGTATTGGTGCTGCTTTATTCAAAGACGTCATTACCCACGGTGACGGTGCTGTTGGCATTTTACTCAGAAACACCAATTTAAACGTACTATCTGTTTCTGAAGGTATCAAAACTTTCGGTGGTGTTGGTCAAGGTTTAGTCGAAGGTCAGATTAAAGATTTGACTGCTAACGGCTTGGTTTTTAATAAGAACGCCAAAGTCAGCTTAGTAACTGTTTCTAAAGGTGTAAGTGTTAAAAGTGAATTAGCAAAGCCTATTGCTTCTAACTCTGCTGCTAAAGTTGATCTTTTCATGTTAGATGGTACTAACTTGGATATGGCTACGCTTCCTCAAGCTTAATTGTTGAGGCCTCCTGATTTCATATTTTCTATTTTGCATAGCTTATATTCATAAATTTCCAATAAAACTGATTTTTTTCTTTTATCAATTTTTAAAATACTTTAAAAGTTAATTATGAATCTTCTTACATTATATTTAACCTTTTATTTGAAATTAAAAATATACATTTCATTAAATATATATTTTACAAGTATATAAAATATTATACTTCTAATGTATTTTTAAACTGTTTAGATATAAAAAATTTAGCTACTTATAAGTATAAAGAAATTTAAATTAATATTTTATTAGAAAAAAAAATAAATAAGTATTTTGTAATATAGCAGTTATAAATATTAGTTTGAGATAGAAATCTAAATTTAGTGTAAAATTGAAAAGTTTTACATAATTTCAATAAGATTAAAAGGTTTAATTTCTGGATTTAAAATCAAAATCTAGTAAATTAAAGTTTAAAAACATTAAATTATTTGCATTTTAGCTAATATTAAATTATTACTAAATTTTTAGCTTTTTTAACTTTTTATAATAAATATTAGCACTTATTATTATATATATATTATTGGTTTTTCTTAATTTTGGTAGCTAGTAAATTAACTTACTCTAAGTTATTAATAAAAACTATATAAAAAAACTAAATAAATCTTTATAATTAAAAAATACTAAAAATAACTAGTATTTAATTTAAATTTATAATTTTTTAAAATATTTAATAATACTTTATTATATATTATTTTTTAATTTTTAAGGTATATTAAAAAAATTAATGTAATTTTTACATAAAAACTAAAAATTTTAAAATTTTAAAAATATCTTTATTTAATTTAATCTAAATTAACTATAGAATTATATAAATAAACTGATTAAAAAAAATTATTATATATATATATTATTTTTAGTTTATTTTTTAAATTATAAAGATTTTTAATTTTTAAAAGATAAAATAATTTTTAGTTTAATTTTTATTTTAAAAATAAATTTTAGTTTAATTTTTTATCATTTATATATATTAATAATTAAAAAACTTTAATAGCTTAATATATTAAAAGTAAAATATAAAAATTATGCATACTTAAAATTTATATTTTATAAGTTTTTTAAATTATATATTTATATATTTATATTATATATAAAAAATATATAAATCTGAAATTTTTAAAACTTAGTAACTATAAATATTAAAAACTTAGTTTTTTTATTATTTTTTTTTCAGTTTTTACTATTATATTTTAAGGTAAGCTTTAAGCTTACCTTATTAAAATTAAAAAATGGTTAAAAAATAGTAATAAGTTGCAAATTACTAAAAGATATATTAAACTTAAAAGATTAATTTATTTTTAAAATTAAAATTAAAATTAAACTTTTGTTAAAGCTAGTTTAAATTAAAATAAATTAGATTTTTTTTAAGATAAAATTTTAAAAAATTAAAAATAAAAACTAAAAAGTAAAAAATAATAGTAGTATAATAATAGTAAATTAATAAAAAAATATACTATTATTATAAAAGTAAAAATTAAAAATTAAAAAAAAGTAAATATAATAAAATTAAATAAAAAGTTAACAAAATTAAGTAAAATTATTAAAAATAATAAGAAAAATGAAAATAAAACTATCATTAAAACTAAAAAATAATTTATTAAAAAAAGAAGTAATAAGATAAAAGTTTATTTAAAGTTATATAAACTATTAAATTTAAATTTAAAATAATTTTTATTTTTTATATTTTACTTTTAGATATAAGAATATTATTATAAATATTTTATATTAGTAAAGTAAGCTTAGAAAATAGTAGATAAAATAAAAATATTAACTAATATAAAGTAATTAATAAAAAAAGAAAAAAAAGTATTAACTTAAATTAGTAAAAAGTAAAATAAAGTAAAAGTTAAAAAAACTATTAATAATAAAATAAAATAAAGCAAGTATAAATTTAAAAAGCTATTTTTAAAGTAAAATAATAAATAAATTAGTAAAGTTTAAAAAATACTTAAATCTTAAAGCTAAATTTATAGTTTTAATGTTTAATAAAGTAAAACTATTTAAAAAAGCTTAAAAAGTTTAGTTATTATAATATTATTTTTTATTTCTAATTATAAAAAAAGATTATAATTTAAAATAAAGTAAATTTAAAAAGAAAATAAATAAAAAAATATTATAAAATAGAAAAAGCTAAAAAGTTAGTTATAAATATTTACTTTTAGAATAAAGTATATTTTAAGCTTTATTAAACTATATATAATAAAATATTATATTTAGTAAGTAAATATTAAAAAAAAAGTGTTAAATTATTAATTAAAAGCTTTATTAAAAAGTAAAAAGGCTAAAATATATAGTAGTAAACTTAAAATAATTAATTTTAGCATTACTTACTTAAAAGTAAATTAAGCTATAATTATTATAATAATATTTTGTAAATTACTAATAAAAATACAAGTATTATTAGTTAAAGCTACTATTTAATATAAAAATAATAAACTATTTAACTTTAAAAGCTATATTAAAAAAGATTAAATTTAAAACTAAGTTATAAAAAGAGAAAATATATATATTTTTACTTTACTTTAAATTTAATACTAAAAATATAAGATAAATAGCTAAAAAAAAAATAATATAAGTAATAAAAAAATAAAAAGCTATATTTAGTTAAAATTTTAAAAAGATGATTATAACATATTTTATTATAAGCTTTAGTCTAGTTTATATAATATTATAGTAAAATTAAAAAGATATATAAAATAATAAATTAAAATCAGTTAATAAGAATTTTAATTTTTAATTATTTTAATTAATTTTTTATAATATATGTAATTGTTATATTTAAAAAAAAATTATATATACTTTTTATAATATTAAGTTATTAAATTTTATTTAATTTTTAGTATAATACTAGTAATAATTTTATATTATATAGTATAAATTAGTATAAAATAAAAATAGTAGCAAATACAAGCATTTAGATAAAAAACTTAATAAATAATAACATTATTAGATTAACTTTATTGTTAATTATAGTGATAATAAATATATAAGTCTAATAAATAATATAAGTAAGTAAAATTAGTAGTAACTTAGTAATAAAAATAAAATAATTATATCTATAGTCTAAATTATAATTAGCAATAGCTGTAAAAACTATAAACTAGCTAGTAATAAAAAAATAAAAATATAGCTAAAATAAAAAACAAATATAAGTATTTTACTATTATATAATAGCAGTAGTTTTATAAGCAATTTTGTATATTTTGAAATAATTTTAAAAAAAGTTAAATTATTAGCTATTATAATTTATTATAAATTTAAGTTATAAAGTTTTTTTATTAATTAATACTAGTAGTTATATTAAACTTATTTTAAAATATTTAACTTATAAAGTTTTTAAGTAAAAATATTAGAATAAAAAATATATCTTTATTTAAATTTTATTTAAATTTTAGTTAAATTGTTAAAATTTATTATATTAAGCTATTGAAATAATTTTATATAATTTTGTAATATAAAATTAGAAGAAAAATTATATAAATTAAATAAACTTAAAAAAGAAAGTAAAAATAATAAAAATAATAATAAAATTAACAGCTTATAAAGCTACTACATAATAAAATATTATAATTTTAAAATATAAAATAAATTTATATATTATAATAATAATAAAAATTAGTTATAATTTATTTAGTTAATTAATATTAGCTTTTTTATATTTTTTATCAAATCTATAACTAATTTTTAGTTAAATAAATAGAAAAATAATAATTTAAAAAAAAGGAAAAAATATTTTAAAAAAGAAAAAAGTATTATTTTTTTAAATTAAATAATAATAATAAAACAAGTCAATAAGTAAAAAAAGAAAACTTAAATATTTATAAAATAAAATTTATTTTAATTATTAAATTAGTTATAAATAATAAAAATAAAATAAAGTAAAATAAGTTATAAAATTAGCAAAACTAAGTTTAATAAATTAGTTATTAATTATATAAATTATTTTAATAAAATTAATAGCTTTTTATTTTAATTATTTTATTTTAAATTATTTTAATATTACTAAGTTTTTTATTTATAATTTTTTATTTATTATATAAATAATTAAAATTAAAATATAAAATTACTAAATACTTTTTTAAAAAGAATAAGCTAAATTTTAAATTAAAATTTTTAAATATATAAATAATATTAATATATTTTTAAATAAATAGCTCTATTAATTTTAAATTTAAGTTTTTTAAATATTTTTTTACTTTATTTTATTATATATTTTTCTATTTAATAATATTTTAAAAAATAAAGTAAATTTTTAAATAAATTAAAAATTAAACTAAAAAAATTTAAAAAATTTAAAAAAATAAATAAAACTAAAAAAATTAATAGTATTAAAACTAAAGAAAAATAAAAATAAAACTAAAAAATTACTTTTATTAAAATAAATAACTATTTTATATACTGTTTTTAATAAAATAATAGTATAAAGCTTTTATATAAGTTAAGCTTTAAAATTAATAAATAAATACTTTACTTAACTATATATATTAGATAAAAAATATAAACTTATTTATCTTATACTATTTTAATATTTAATTTTATAAAAATTTAAATTTTTTTATTAATTATTTAAATATTTTAGACTTTATTTAATATTAAATAATATATATATAAATACTTATAATTTATATAATATATTTTGTTAGAAAAAAAATATAATAAAGTAAAAATATTAAAATACTACTAAAAAAAGATAATAATGCCTTTTAATAATAAAAAACATAATTTATATAAAATTATTTCTTTTTTTATATTAGAAAACAATTAATAATATATTTTAAAAAAATAAAAAGATTTAATATAAATACTTAATTTTATAGTAATATTTATAAAAAAGTATTTAGTATACTAAAAGTAAACTTAAAGTTAGAAAAAGCAAAAACTAATAATTAATTAATTTAAAAAATTTAAAATGAATAAAGTAACTTAAAGTTATTAAAAGAAAAAAAATTATAAAGTTAAACCTTTAAAATATAATTAATAAATAATAAAAACTAAATAGTAAAAGCTAATAATTTTTAAATTTTAGAAAATATATTTAATAGTATTATATATATATAATTAGTATTATTTATATTTAAAAATTGATTATATATTAATTATAAATAAAGTATAATTATAAAAGTAAAAAATATTATATAATATATATTAGTAAAATACTTAACTAAATAAATATTTTTAATAGGCATTGTATTATTATTAAAAATAAAAATATAATATTTTTAAAATATTTATAAATATTATTATAATATTTTTATATAGCTTAATATAACATCTAGTTTAAAATATTATACTTAAATTAATATTTTAATTATATAGTATAAAATACTACAATAATATAATAATTATAAATAATATAAGCTTGTTTAGAAATATATATATAAAATATAGATAGAGTAAGTAAAAAAGAAAATTATAATCACTTTTTTTATAAGTTACTATTATAATATATTTAAAAAATTAAATTATATAAAATAAAAAATATTATATAAAAGTATAAAAAAACTTACTATATAATATTTAATTAATTATAATATACCTTTATAATATATATAATAAAGTTATTTATTAGTTATAATTTTTATTTATTATTTATTTAAGCTTTGATAACTTATACTGGACTTTATTTATAGATATATTTTATAGTTAAGCCTAAGTTAAAATAATAAAATAAAAAATAAAGTCTTTATTCTAAGCTTATTATTTATATTTAGTTAGTTATATAAATAATTATTTATTAGCTAATTTAGTTATAATTTTAAATTAGCTTTTATATAATAAAAAGGTAATACTTTTTCTAAATTTTAATTTTAATAAAAATTTTTAAAATATTATTATATATTAAACTAGCTAAAACTTAAAGTAAACAATAGATAAAAATTTAAATAAATTTACTAAAAAATATATAATTAATTATAAATAAAAATTATATAGATAAAAAGAGTTAAAAAATAAAAAACTTACTATTTAAGTTTATTTTTATTTAAATAAAATATATTATACTAAATTTTATAATGTTAGCTTTTTTAATATCTTATTTTAAAAAAATTTATACTATATTAAATTACTAAGTTATAATGATTTTTAATATACCAATTTACTAACATAAATTTTGTATTAATATAATAAATTAATTTTTTTTTCAATTTTATTATATTTTTTTCAAAATAAGTTTTTTAAATATAAAAATATTTAAAAATTAAAAGTATTATAATATATACATTTAGCTATCAACTAATAAACTAAATTTTAGTTTTATAATGGATTTACATACTAAACCAGACTAAATTTTAATATAAAATTTAAAAGTATAAGTTGAAAAATATGTTTTTGTTATCAGTTTGGTTAGTAGCAGCTAACTGACTTAAATTCTAATATTTCTTTAAAAATCGCTAATTTAACTTTTTTTTGTAGTTTAACTTTTAACTTGCTAATATAAAAGTGTTTAAATTTCATCATTTTAATCAAAACTTTAATTAGATTTAACAAAATTATTAATAGCTTCTCTATAATTTGTGTAAACCACCACTTGATGGTTTCTACGAAACTTAAAAGCAGTGTTTACCAAAAACTAAAGATGAACAAGGATACTTATACTTATAGTAAGAAATATTTATAGCAAGAGCAAAACAGATAGGAAGGAAAAAAATAATAAAACATATATTATCGTTACCCCTACTTTATATCCATATAAATGGGCAGCTTTCAACTAAAAATACATAGTAACTTACCCCAGTATAAATTTAATTTAATAAAGGTTAACGTACTTTAAGAGTATTCTAAAGATTAAACTATTATATTTAGTACTAATACGAAACGACTAAAAGGGTAAATTCAAAGCTATTAAACTAATCGTATATTCCAACTGTGCCGGTAACAGATAAAGCCGATCCGAATAGCTTTTAGAGCTTCATCGATCACTTTCGAGCAGTGCTAAATGAATCTGAAAAAGAAACACCAGGTATTATTCCAGCCATTGGTCATTACTTAGAGCAGCACCGCGTCGGTACTAAGGATAAAGTGCAGGAGACCGAAGCAAACTTATTCCAAGATATGCCGATCTCTAATTCACAACTTGTAGCACAACCTCCTATAGGAAATATTCGAAACTTCCATTTGTTAAATTTACTAATTTCTAATAATATATTAGTTGCTTTTAGATATTTTAGAAGTGTTTAAATTTATTAGAAATAAAATTGCTAAAAGAACTTTACCTATAAAGTTTAAATTTAAATTATAAGTAGAAAGCTATAGTTTGATAAAAATAATATTTACTTTATTAAAAGTGATGTAAATCACAAATTCGAAAATACAATAGTACTGATAATAATTTGATTTGTTGTAGAAATATGATATAATAAATTTACTAATAATTAGCTAAAAAAATTAAATTTAATGTACTGAAATGAGTATATATAATTAGAAAATTAACTTAGGGTAGATAGTAGTAACAATAAGTGATTAAAGCATGAACTTTTGTAAGTTCAAAGTTTTTCGGGAAACTTTAGCTAAGATCATATCCTTAATAAGAAGTGGTCCAATAATAACAAGGACGAAGAAAGTAAAGATGATGACGAACAGAGTACCGTATAGCCCAACTCTCCTCCTCCTCTGGTTACGTTGACGCATCGAGAATATAGGTGGTCTAATTTGTTTAGAAGGTCTTAACCAGAACAACATAGTAGAATGCCACTTATCCATGAAAGGAATCAAGGTAAATGGAGCTAGTGAGAACCAGATGACGTGGGAAACTATAAAATCGGTAGCGAACAGGGATAGTTCAATGATCTTACATACGAATTCACGTAGAGGTTGAGTCACCGTCATCCATCCTAAGCCTGCTGATATCCATTTACCAGTCCACCAAGCTACGTTAGCTCCATCGTGACCGAACTCACGGGTTAAGAATAAGAACATAAGTAAAGCGAATACGAACCTTTGGATGAACATCGCAGCTGTGATACCTAATATAGCTCGCGACAAATTGAAATTCTCCATAAACCATAAAGCTACGAAACATATAGTTAAGTTTAGAACTGCCCAAGCGTGCGCTATCGCTGCGATTATACCACCGAAAGATTTAGCGCAAATGGTCATAATAGGACCTAAGAACAGAGAGACTGGGAAAAGTATAACTAGGATACCAGCGTTCAAAAATATAGGTAGGAAAGCGATAGCGAAAGCTCTTACTAAACCAGAAGAACCTTTCAAGCTAGGTGGTGTGAATACCTTAGTCTTAGTCGTAGTAGTTTCTGGTTCGTAAACTACTGGGTCGTAATAAGATACGATACCGTAGATAATAGTTGTCAAGAGAGCGAAAAACATAGGCATAATTACTTCACCAAAGAAGATTATCAATCTATGAGCTCTAGGTACATGCCCACCTATCTTACGTTCCTTATCACCTAATTTCTTACGTTTTTGACCGGTAATTCTAGTTCTAGCATACCTACAGTGCGCTATCCATGAATCCTTAGCAGAGTTGGCATTACCAGCACTCATCCAGTTCAAAAAGTTACGGTAATCTAAAATGAATTCGGTCATCGAGAACTGATGGGGGTTGAAGATCCAAGGCGACATAACCAGTCCAATTACAGTAAACCAGAAGTATAAGAAGAAGGGGGAGAACAGTTGAGGCGCTAAGCATGCGAAAATTAGGAACATAAATCCACGCATACCCATGTAGATCGATGACGAAGCGAATCGAGAGTATAAAGTTGAGAAAGGTTGCCTTGTAGTTGCAAAACCTCTACCGGTACCAATATATCTAGCACCACCGAACGACATATTCGATAAAATAGAATGAGAGAAAATCTGAGTAGTAAAGATTTCGAACATAGCTGAACACGATATCAGCTGTTTACCTAACCTAGAAGCCATCCTAACGAACCCTTGTTCCGATAAAACTTGTAGAATTAACGGTAAGAAGGTAATAAAGAACACGATAAAAATAGATACAACGGTACGTTCGATCCAATTAGTAACTGGTAACTTATTCCAACAATCGGCTAAATTCTCCTTATCTTCGAATACTGGGAATTCATCGTTCTTCTCTTGGACAGAACATATCTTCAAAGATGAAGTAATTACACCTACACACGCTAACACCATTAAAAAAAGTTGGATAGAGAACATAATCATCATGTTGTTGATATGGAACCCAGGATGAGCGTAAAATAGTGTAAGGTACCTATCTAAAGGTAGCTGAGTGTAGAGGTAGTAGTATTCACGCGATAGCAATTGTTCACCCATACCAGTACCGATTTTAGTGTTGAAATTGAGTACCGAACAGAACCCTAAATCACGACCTTTACCACACTGGATGTATTCACTATGTTTGATCCTACCACCTCTTTGGTACGCGTTCATACCAGCGAAAATATCCTCATTAAGATGTAGACCTTTTTGAGCTTTAGATAAACCACCCCTAGTGTTCATAAATATCATGTTTAAGAAATCAGGATGCCCGTAATGCAACCTACCACCTACTGTGGCCAAAATACGATGGGTAAGTGTACCAAAGGTCTGTTCTTTACCGGCTGCAATATCTCCTAACACACCTATATTTTCCGAAAAGATGTACTCACGTGCACCTATGATAGCTACTGGGCGTTTTACTTCCTCCAGTTGTGAGGGTGGTGCGTAAGGAGAATGCTGTGGTGCTTGGTACTCGTCGAATTCGGCTAATACCGATCTAATCTTTAACGCTTCTTCTAAGTAGTTATCCTGATTGGCATCGATTACTTGTAAGTATTCACCCCTAGTAAATATTACGGCATGATTTTGGTTATCCGATTTACCATCACCTAAGATTGGATTACCGGGTATACGTACCCTATATTTAGGAATCCGTGAACCGTCTTCAGCTACACTACAGTGTCCATCTAACAAACAGGAATAAATAACTGGTTCGTCACTACCTTCCACTTTAGTTTCGTCAAGGTAGGCGATCTGCAAATCGGGGTAGGTTTTCAATAAGAAATCAACGTTTTCTTTTTCTTCTTTGTTGAATTTAGTGAACCTTTGCATCGATATTAAAAAGTTGAATTTACGGCGGGACATTAGGTCCAATTCCTCTTCCAAAGCTTCAGTATTACCACCCAATATCTGTACTAGTTCTGGGTTTTCAATTCGATGTAGTAATTTCAAAGCCTTGGAATAGTTCATAAATCCGGATATCGTCCTGTATAAAGTTTGTGATCTTAACGAAGCCCAAATTCTTGTACGTAAAGTGAATTCAGGTGCTGCCGATTTGAACCCGATACAGTAGAAGGGTAAGTCGTCGGTTCGGGTCTGGTTACCTTGTTTATCCGCTTCAGCGTCATCTTCAGGGAAAATAGGTGGTTCGTTAGACATGATCGAGTTCTCTTCGGCCAAAATCTTAGTATCTTTAACGAAGTTATCCCATTCTACCGAATAAAGTGATTTCAAGTATTCCAACATAGTAACTCTAGTATACTGATCATCCTCCCTAATAATTTCACGTAAACTTAACAAAACTTTCTCAGCGTAATGAGGAGTGAATACAGTGAAAGTAGGCATATTTTCTACTGGTAAAGGTTCGGGTATAACGGTAGATAACGACGATGCAAAGAATGAAATTCTACGTTCAGCTTCCGATCCAGGTGGATAGAACTCAGTATTTACACCGGTATCCTCCTGTGCTACGAAGAAAGTAGGGGGTTTCAGCTTTTTCTTCCCTTCGATTTCAGAAGCCACCTGTTGGTATAACAACTTCTGAACGTGGTCTATAGAAATCAAGTGGTCACGGTACATACTAATTACTATTGCGTTCCAAACTTGAGAACATAACATCTTGGGTCGTAACTTAATTTCCATGTTGGATGTAGCTAATAGTTTGGTATAGATACGTTTGGGTAATCTACCAAATATATTTTTCCATGGGGATAATATGGAGATACCCATTGAGAACGCGTTAGCAATCGAAAATAAGGAACTAACTATAATATACCACAGATACGAATCTAAGAAGAACATCACAAGTAACAACAAAACCATAGTGAACATTGCGATAGGGCCCATTAAGTCACAAATCGATAGTTTAAACAGCTTTGCAGCGAATATATCGTTACATTCACCGGGTTGCAAATAAACCAAGGCACGGAAAGCGTTCTTAAAACTCCAGATTAACGCCAAGTACGATTCGATCAGTTTACATGCACAGATCAAACCCCACATAGAGAAAGAAGTGGCTCTGTTCTTAAACTCTAGTTCGGCGTAGTCGGCAGTAAACGCTCTATTAATTAACCCGGGCTGAGACGAGGTACCTAAAGTTAACTTTGGTAATCTACTGAACAGTTGACTAGGTGGCACTACTACCAAGAATATAGTAGTGAATACAGCTACAGTGGCGTGCAGAGGTGCTACGATCTTAGCTATTAAATTCTCTCTATCTATTATATAAACTTGATTTTTCTTATCGTATTTTACTGACATAAACCAAACTAAAGCGGTAGGTATGGTATTCAAAAGGAATAACAAGGAGAGGAAGAACATCCTACGAAACAGTATCTTCTGTTTTTTCCAACATGATTCGATAAAGAAAAATTCACACAAGGTACCCCAGTTCGCTATACCGGCTGCTATACCACCGCCTAAACCGAATATGGACCAAAGCTGCGGTGGGAAGTTTGCTTCGATAGCCTCCAAGTTTCCACCACTATTCATATTCTCTTTATATTCGTCGTAGGTGATCAATAAGAAGGGGGAATTGATAATCCAGAAGAAATAGAAAACGGATATATGGAATATCCATACTCTGGAGAAATTGGTTATTATATGTAACCAAGTTCTACGTTCGTAGTAGGTCTTCTTGATGCTTTTCTTCCAGTTTACTTCCTTCAATTTATTGTAACGTTCACCGGGTGGTAATGACATCAATTTGGTTTTCTTATCGCTGAGTACAAGCCTTTCACAAGATTCTTTGGTCCAGAAAGTTTCATTGATATCATCATATCCGATAACCTGGGCATGATCTTTCTCGCGTTTGAGGAACGCGTTATTAACCACTTCGTAGTTCTGATCCCTGATGTAGGTATAAAGTGGGGTGATAATAGTATTTAAGTAATCGTTCTCTTCAACGCGTACTTGAGCCAAATTATCACAGTTACTTAAATAGTGGTCATAAGCTAGCTTAAATACAAAGCATAATACTTCCGGTAGGTACCTAATATTTAAAGCTTCGCCCCAAATACATAGGTATAAAGCGATCTGTCGTACACGGTCAAGCTGTGAAAGTTTAGACATTTTGGTACGCCACCATTCCTCCAAACTATCAGCCATCAACTGTTCTTCTACCTCGTTACTATTACTATTGTTAAACTTCATATCATCTTTGAGAAGTGAATCTCTATTGAATTCAGCAGCGAAGTACCATTTCCTATAATTAGCGTTGGGTCCTCCGATATAATCGGAATGTAAGGTAAGTAGTGCCATAGTAGGAGTCATTCTAGAAGCTCTAGAATCCAACATAGTCATTAACGCGTCGTATTGGTTCTTAATAGAATCCTGTTGGAATCCAAAGATAGTAGCTAACTCTTCGAACACTTGGTAAATCTCTTCTTTACTTAATGGCACTTGATTCTCAGCGGACCAAGCAGGCCAAGGGTAATCTTTAGCTAAAGAGCGGTGCCCTGGTAGATCGAAGTAACCAGTTTCACCGCCACCGTGCGATTCCGATACCCATGATGAAGCTCTACTGAAACTTGATACCGATTGAGCTTGAAACTGTGGTTTTTTAGATTCAATCAGTGCTAGTAACGATTCGGTAGATGGTGCATACCTAGCGTACCTAGAATCGGACAATTTAGGATTACGTAAACTGCCAAAAAGATCTAAGTTGCTGTTGTTATTGGAATACCCATTACCGTTACCGGTACCCACTAATGATGAATGGGAGGAGTTACGGTTGTTATGGTGGTGATGGTCTACATCCATATCCGACATGGAGTCGGAGAAATCTCTGGAGTTATAAAATTCCCGTTCTCTTGTCTTTATCAACTCCGAGTTCAAGACTGGACTAGGTTCTATGGGATGGCGACCACTCCTACTCCCACCATTACTACCGCTAGGTTGGTTGTGGCCGTGATGGGGTGGTGATTCCATAGTGGAATCGGAGCTGTAGTAAGGGGATCGCATCACTATATCACCTTCGTAATCGGAAGCGTCGTCCACGAAGTTGTTCATAAAGCTTACACTCTCTTGGTACGGGTTCAATCGCGGGTCGTAATTTTCCATGTTACCTACGCTCTCATCTACGTAGTAGTCTTCTACCGAATCGAGGTTACCGTACCCTCCTCGGTTGGCTCCAGTACCGCTACTGGTACCTTGGTTGTTCGAATTGTTGTTGCGGGATGGACCGCCTTTAGGCATAGTTCGTTATAGTTTTCTTGTTGTTAAATAGTTAAAGTTGACAAACAATGTTGCGTCGTTTCGTTTACTAGATCGTACTATCTAAAATTGGCAATTTAAAACTTTTCGGTTAGTTGTCGGAATATAAAATTAAGCTACAACCGTACAATTAATTAGGGTAGTTCTCTATACAGCTCGGTCGTACACAGCTCTCTTTTTTATAAAGGTATAGAGTTTTAAAAAGTAGTTTTATGCCAATGTCCTACGCTTTTAAATTCTATAAAATTAAATCGTGTACTATTAGGGTAGTTGTAGTTTAAAAGGATGTTAATTCTAAGGTTCAACAGTTATTTTAACTTCAATTTACACTACCCCTAATAGCCCACCTTTTCCCATCCCTTATTCTTTTTTACTTAATTTCAGTTGAACTTTTTCTGCAATACCGTGGGGAAATAAGCACATCTTCTTTATGCATTTGTTCGATCAAGTGAACTCGTGTGTACTATATATTTTTATATATGACGCCTAATTTCCTATACCAATACAAAAGTTCAACGTATATCAATGATTTATTTTTAATTCGATAGCCCAGCTTTTTCCCCACCAACTTATAACCAAACTAATCTTCTGATCTTTTGCTATATAATTTAACCCCCTTAACCCTTGCCCAGCTGGCTCATTTGGTAGGTAGCTACCCCACCTTAGAAAAACATTTCAGCATAAAAGGCAACTTCGGTTTCGTTTTCTATTTCGTGATCCGAATTCATGAGTTAGTACTGATTAATTATACTTATTTTTAATATTTCAACCTGGAATTTTTCAGGTTTAATTATCGAAATCCAACATTTTAATTAATGTTGGTTTTTAGAGTACGATATACGATTAAATCTCTTATCTGTGAACCGTGTTTTAAAAAGCTGCTCCTCACCGAGTCTAAACTGACGTTTATGTTAACGTTATTTATTAATATTATAGCTGACTACCCTTTCTAAACCAAGCTACTTTCCTTGCGTACCTAACCAGCAGTTACCCCACAGCTGGCACCTAACTAAGCCTACCGATTAGTACCTTAAATTAATTAGCAACCGATTTGAAATAGCTTTAAAGAGCTAGAACTTTTCCACCATCCTTTCGTTCCTATACTGTAAAATTAGTTGCTAAATTTGGTCCCAGCTTTTGATTTTAAGTTTTAAGTTGTAAGATGTAGTTGGTTAGCACACTTAAATTTTCCGGATCCAGTAGCTTCGTTTTCACTTTTTATTTGAAATAATCTGGAAGCTTTATTTGGAATAGTTTCAAATTAGTTATTTCTTAAAAAGTATGTAGCAAACCGATCCATCTATTATTGTCCTTATTTAGGGTTATCTATATATGCGAACTATAATTATTAATAGTTTGGTACACGTAAATACAACTGAATTGGTACTATCTATTTTCAATTATTTTTAGCTAATTTGATAAAGATCTAAATGTATTAAAAAGATTAAATTGGATGATCCTATTCTATAGATTTTAGTATAAAAACTACACTTTATTTAAAAAGATACGACACCTTATATTTTAGGAAAAGATTTTGATGAATCTTTATATTAGAATAGTTGAATTTTAAAAACTTCTTTTGATCATACTATAAATATTTTTTTTAAAATTATATTAAAAATTTTAAAATGTCACAAATTCACAATTTAAAAAAGTTATTAAAAACTTTCAATTGTAAATAAACTACTTAATCTATTTTAAATAGAATGATATTTTAGAAAGTTTTATAAACTAACTTTATTCAGTAGCAGCTAAACATATATACAAATGTACTTTTACTTATTATTTACATTTTATAAAATAAGAGTAAGCAAATAAATAAAAATAAAAAAATATAATAATAAAGAAAATTAATTATAAATACTAAAAGTAAATAATATAATAAAATTAGTTAATAGTAAAAAATAATTAGATTTTTATAAATATTTTTATAAATATTTTTAAAAATAAATACTAAACTTTAGTAAAAAATTTCAAAAATTAAAAATTAAAATTAACTTAAATTTATAAATTCTAATATTAATAATTTATTATAATAAAATATATAAAAAGGTTATTTTAAAAATATTAATAAATTGTTAAAGCTTTTTATTTTTATAATTATTATAAAATAAATTTTAATTTAAATTTATTAATATAAATTATTTTTTATTTTAAAAAAAGTAATTTAAAACAGTTATAAAAAATATACTATTCTTTTTATAATACTATTAAAACTAATAAATAGCTTACATTAAATAGTAAACTAAAATAAAATAGTATTTAAACTTTATAGATTTAAAAAAAATAAATTTAATAATAAATATAAATTAAAATATTAATATTTATAATTATAATAAAAAATGGTAACTATAATAGCTTAAATATTAAATATTAAATATAAATAAAAAACATTTTTAAATCTACTATTTTAAATTATTTACTAGTTAGTAGCTTAAGTTATAAATAATTAATTTTAGTAAAACTAATTAAATTTTAATATAATCTAATTTTATTTTAATTTTAATTTTTTAACATTATTATAAAATTAAGCTAAAATTATTTTTTTTTATTAAAAGTTATTTTATTAAAAAAGCTTATTTATAAATAGTTTTATTATTTATAAAAAAACAATCTAATTTTTATAACTATTTTATCATTAGTATAAGTTTTTGTTTAAAATAATATATAATATAGCTATTTTATTTTAAAATATATAATATTTTTAAAAATAACTTACTAATAGCTTAATCTACTTTTAAAATAATATTATATTATAACTTTATTTATTTTATAACTTTTACTATAAATTATTTATTTTATTTTTTAAAGTTTAGTTAATTTAATTTAAAATTTTTTTTTTTAAAATAAGGTTTAAGTTTAAGTTTATAGCTAAAATTTAAACTTTAAAAACTATATAAATATTTAAACTAGCTAAATACTATAAGTAAATAAAAAATTATTATTATAAAAAAAAGTTTTTTTATTTAATCTTAAGAAAATATTTTTCTTTTTTTATTATATTTAATGTTAATTTTTAAAAATAAAGTGAATTAAAAAGAAGATTAGTAAATAAAAATATATACTATATAAAAAATAAAAAATAAATTTATTTAATATATTGTAAAAATTTAATATTTATAATTAGCTTACTATATTTATTTATAATAACTTTTTTAAATAAATAATATAAAAATAATAAATTTATAAATAATAATAAACTAATCTAGCAGTTAAACCTTATAGTTAATGTATTTATATTATATATTTTTTATTAATTAAATGTTAAATTAATTAAAAAAATATACTATTTATATAAAATTATAGTAAGTTATAAATTTTTTTCTACTATTTAAGTTAATTTAATTAAACTATTATACTAATAAAAAAGAAAAAGCATAATTTAATAATTTTTAAAAATAATAAAATAATAATTATATTTTTATAATTTTAATTTTAATTTAAATAACTAATTTAATTTAGCTTAATTATATAATATTTATATTAATAATTATCTAAAAATAAGTTTTAAATAAAAAGATGAAATAAACAAATTTTCTAATATTAAAATATTCATTATATTAAAATTACTAATAAATCTAATTTTTTTTACTACTAAAATAATTAAACTAGTTTGATTTAGCTTTTCTTTTAATAAAATTAAATTTATTTGAAATAAAAATTTATTATTTTAAAGTTATAAAAAAGTATATCTTATTTTTTAAAGTTAAATTTAATTTTAACTAATTTAAATTTATATAAAAAAGAGAAAAATTTTTAATAGTTTAAAAAGTATTTTAAATACTAATCAAAAATACTATTTTAGACTACAATAAAAATGTTTTAAAAAGTATTTTAGGTTTAAAAACAGTAACTAAAAATAAAATAATTATATTTAAACAAAACTAAAATTTAATATTAAGTAGTAAGTTATTATAGCTTGAAAAAACTAATAATATCTTAATAAGTGATATTATATATAAAAGATTTAAAAATAAGCTAGCTTATTTATAAAAAACTAGTAGATAGTAATAGTTTAAAGATATCTTTAATTTTATAAGTATTTTTAAATATTTTAAAATATTTTCTATATATATTTGAAATTTAAAAAAATAATTTAACTAAATAAGGATTATAAATTATTAATTAAAAGACATACATAATAATTTAAAATACAAATTTCTTACAAACTTGATATATATATATACCTTAATTATAGTCAATTTATAATTAGAATTATGTAGTTCAATAAAGAGCTAAAATATTTAAGTTATAAGTAATTAGTATTAATATTATTATATATAAATATTACTCCTATTTACACTAGCTCCTTTACTATAATAAAAATAAAATTACCTATTCTTAAATTTTATAAATTTACTTTTATAAAATATCTATTTAATCTTGTATATCATATATTTTGCTAATTGTACTACTCCTTACAATTTGACCATATTTTATTAAAAAATCATAAATTCCAAAAACGCTCAAGCTCAAAAAAGTTAAACCTAGTTTAGTTTTAGTTAATATACAGTTAAAAAGCATTAAACATCTGAGCTGAATTTAAAACAAAAGGAACTGTATATTGGGATTTGAAAACAGAATATATACTCATGGATTTCTTAAAACATAAGGTGACTAATTAATATAAGTAAATTTAAATAATTTTAAAATAGCTTACAATTAAGTTTCGATCAACAAAATCGTAAGAAGCAGATGAAGTATCTGTAAAATGAGCGTCTTCTGACTCTTCCGATTCCAAAATATTTCTTGCTTTGTATAAGTTAAACGTTAGAATGTTTCTACCCATAGCGTTAAAAAGTTCCGCTAACATCAAAACATGGATTTCATCCTTATAACTCAATTTTTCGATATCTATGTAACTCATACTGCGATTGAGAACATCTTTTTCGAGTATTCTTATCAATACAGTTAACCCTTTAAACGGATTTTCATCGATAAGTGTATCTAGACGCTGACCTTTAGTTGAAAATAAGCTATGAAATAAGCACCCAAACGTAGACAATTCAATATTTTTAAAACTACCGACTACCCCTTTTAAGTTACATGCATGAAGCATAGAGTTAAAATTAGATAAAGAAATTTCCCTACGAGCTAAACTAACTAGTCGCATCTTTTTATGTATTAAATATTTATTAAGTTCTTCTAAGTTGATAAGAAAGTTATTTAAAGCATCTTTATCTAAATTTTCCACTTGGTTAACATCTACTCTACCTATAAATCTATGATACGTAAAAGTAAGGTAATCAATATAATTAGTTAAACTTCCATCGATAACCATCTGAGTTTCACATTCGAAATTAACTTTCTCCTCTTCCGTTATAAATAAATTCGCTATTATTTTACTTAATATTTCTGATCTTATATCCGATAATTTTGAAATTTTGATGTTCAGATTTGCTGCTTTAAGTAAATTTTTAGTTAGAGCGATACAAGCTATATCAAAATTTTAATATAAATAATTAAACTGTTAAGCATATACCATGATTTTTATCTCGGTGGATACCACTTGGACTTAATTGATCCCTTTGCATAACTCTTTACCAGTTGTACTATTTTGAAAAGTTGATTTTAATACAAAATAATGGAAAGTTTTGAAGTTTCGATTTAAAAATTAAATGTATAAATCAAAATTAGGAACTTTAACAATAATTTCTATTAAAAAAAAAGTGTTATGTTTAGTAAACAGTGTAATCAATAAAGCAGAGAAAGATGAAATTTTAATGAAAGAGTAGGTGAAGTATACTCTTGTGTAGCATTGTTATTATGATATAGCAATTAAATAAAGAAGGGATGTTTTAAAAATTTAGTGAGTAGTATAATATCCTTGATAAATAAAATTAATTTCAGATTCGTACTCAATAAACTACTTAAAATTAATATTGAGAGAAAATTTTGAAAAATGTAATTAGAATGTATATTGAAACTGATTGGAATGGTGATAATATTAGATAATCATATTATTTGCAACAATAGTTTGAAAAATATATAAATTTAAAATCTAATTATTGTTGAAAATAGAAAAGTTAATATAAAAGTAAATTAAAAAATATATATCTAACAAACATTTAAATGCCGTGGTTACTATTGAATATACTGAAGATGTTCCTTAAAAAACTGGTAACTATGGCTTTATATTTGAAAATTTGAACTATAATATTCAATTATGTAAATTAATTGCAAATTGAAGTAGAAGCATAGTAGAAGATGATATGTATAAAGTGTTTGAAATATACTTTATTGTTGTTTAGATAACAACGCTAATTACACTTGAAAATTATTTGCGAGTAGAAGTGTAACTACAGCTTTAAGGTGAAGGGAAATAAGTGATGAACCTAAAGAATATCCAAGAAACAATTTTTAACTGAACGATAGATACGTAGTTTAGTAAGTTTATATGCTTTGATATTGTTGGTATTCTTGTTTAGGAACCAGCTGTTTAAAATCACCTATTTATTTTACCAGGTGTAGGAAGATAGTCGAAAAAGATAAGTACTTACGTTTACTGCAGTTAAAAAATTAGAGCTTTATAATGATACTGAGTTAAAATATATTGGAACGGGTTGGGTTCTTATGAATGCACGCGGTCAGTGAATCAAGTTAATTCAAGGTTTACAGTAGATAAAGATTTTATTGTTGATAAATATCAAGCTTTTTAAAGGTAGTTAATTTCCTTAAGTTGGAAAAAATTAGATGAAAAGTAAACGTTTATATAAGTATTTTATTAAGTTTGAGATCATTGAAGGTGAAAATAAAGGTCTAAAGTATCTTAGAAATAAAGAAATTCAATTCTTTTAAAGAATATTAAATCAGTCTTAATAATTAAATGGTATATGCTTGAATATAAAAGTGCTAATGGATAAAAATAATTTATGAGATGTTGTAAAACTGGATGTTTCATTTTTTCAAATATATATTTTTAAATTTATCCAACGTATAACTAAATTTGCTTATATGAATGATACTTAAATGCTTAAATCTGTTATTTTTACAGATTAAAGTAAGCTTACTAAAATACTTTACTTCGTTCATAATTTCAAATTTGAATGTCTTAAAATTATAGTAAATTGTACAGTTAGAGATTTCATTTCCAAAAAACTCAATTTTATATTTCTTTAAAAATATTTTGAATCATTTTAAAATTTCTTTTAATATTATGGAAATGGAATCAAATCACCAATTCTTTGTCGTAAAATAGAAAATAAACTTCCATACTTATGAGTTCCAATCTTTCAAAATGAATATTTTTTAAAACTTATCTATCTTTTTATGATAAAATTTCAATTGCTTACCTTTATACTAATTAATTATCGAATCTTTTGATTCAATAAATATGTTCAGAATCTATGATTCAGTAAAAGGATTGAAATTCTTATTGCCAACTTTAGTTAATTTTGGTAAAAAGAAAATTTTTCTAATTGGAGTGGAAGCTTATATAATGTAGAAGATACATATCATTTCAATGCTCAGAATTATTTTTGTTATCTTTTCTGCATTCAATTAAAATTATTATTAATTTATTGTTTAAAATTTCAATAGAATCAAATATTTTTATTCTAAATTTGTTATTGCAATTTTGCTTTAGATTCTTTATCCAATAATAAACTGTTAAAAATTACTATACTTTGTACTTGATTAATGTTAGTCGTATTAAACTTACTACGTAAGCAATTTATTAAGTAAATCAAAATAAGGACATGTTGGGAGCAAATTACATTTTGTTACAAAATTTGGAGATTAGAATTTTAAAGTAATTAAGAGAAAATTCTTTAAGATTAGCAGAGATGAAACGAATATTAAGAGTTTAACAGACGTCTTCTATTATATAAATAAAGTTCATTAGTGACGTGGATAGAACATAAATTTATAAAACAATAGATTATTTAAAATTTAAGGTTAGAAATCAGCTATAAATAAAATAACTAGAATTAATTTCTTTAATAAACTGTTTATTTAAGAACAATTATATATAATTTTAAACTACATTTTAAAAAAAAAATTTTTAATAAATTTGTAGTTTATTAAATAGGTCATTAGCTGGGAGTGAATATGAACCATTTTTTAAATAAGAACTACTTATTATTTTTGGATTTTACTCTATTTAGCTTTATATTAGTTAATATAAGGTTGATTTTAAATAGAGTCTAAAATACTAAAATTGAATTAGCTAAGTTAAATATTCTTTTTATTAAATAACACTCTATACTAGCCTTATTGATATACTATAGAAGAATTGAGATTGTAAAAAGTATAAACTTTTCTTTAAATCAAACTAGACAAAACATTATTATATAGTATAATAAATTACATATATATATATATATATATATATATATAAGTAGATAGCTACTAAGCCTTTTACTACTAAATATAGTATATATTCTAAACTAATTTTAATACTAAAATTAATTAAAATAAATATTAGTAGAATTTATCTATATTAAAACTAATATTTTATTAAATTATATTAATTTAAATTTAATTTAATTTAAATGATTAACTTAGCTATATTACTAAACTTTACTAGCTTATAATTTAAAAAAGTAATATATATTAACTAATTTTTTTTAAATATTTTAATTAATAAAGTTTAAATAATAGTTTATAAAAAAAATTATTATTAAACTAATTAAATTTTATTTTATTTTATATTTTTATTTACTATAACTTATAAGCTTACTATTAATAATAATTATATTAAAAAATTAATTTATTAAAATTAGCTAAAATTTAATATTAGTTAATATTAACTAACTTTTCTTTTATAAAACTATTTTTTAAAAGAAAGTAGTTATGATATCTAACTATTTAAATAATTAGTATATTAAAAAAATATTTAGATAAAGTATATTATAAAATAGAAAACTAAATATATAAAAAGAAGTAAATTTTAAAAAAAGCTTTTAATAAAAATTAAAATAACTTGTTAAACTTTAAAGTTTTTTAAAAAAAAACTAGTAGTAAAGTTTAAAACTTTAAAAAAGTTAATTTTTAATAATTAAAGTAGCTAATATAGCTATTATATTTAGCTTATAAGCTTTATAAGCTTAATAAGTTTAATATTAATTTATTTACTCTAATAATATAAAAAAAAACAATTTAATATAATAAATTTTTTTTAAGATTAAATAAAGTAAAAAAAAAATTATATATATATATAAGTTTTGATATTAATATTAATTTTTATTTTTTTATTTTAAATATTTTAAGGTCTTTACTTAATATTTAGTTAACTTTTTATTTATAATTTAAGTTAAATTTACTATTTTGATAAAAAATACTATTATTAAATATTTTACTAAATTAATAAATAAAGGTATATTTTTCTTATTTGTATATTTAATTTAATTACTATAAGCTATTATTTATACTTTAATTAATTATAGTTAAATATATATATTATAGCTTTTTATTAAAACCAAGAAAATGTAAAAATTAAGTTTAAAATTTAATTTAAAAACTATAAAAAAAGCTTTAAAAAAAAGAAAAAAGAAAAAAAAATCTACTTAAAAGTTTAAAAAATTAAAGCTATAATAACTAAAAAATTAAAAAAATATATTTTTTAAAATTAATACTTTAATATTAAAGTATTTAGCAATTAATATAAACTAATATAAAAAGTAAAATACTTAAAAATAATAATAAAATAATATATACTTTTTAAAAGTTTTAAAATAGATATTAGTATAATAATTTACTAATACTTTTTTAAATAATTATAAAATATTCTAAATAAAAGAAATTCTAACTATATTATATATTTAATATTAACTTTACAAAAAATAAAAAACTAAAAATAAAATATAATAAAAGTTTAGTTTTTATTTTTTAAAGTAAATAAAAATAAAAATTTTCTTATTAAAATTAAATATAAAGTTATCTTTTATATAAATTTTTAACAACTTTAATTAAAGCTTTAAAATTCTATATATAAAATATTATACTAAAAATATATTATATTTTATATTTTATTAAATATAATTTTGCAACAGTTATAAAAATAATAAAAATAAATTTAATATTTAGTAAATTTAATATTTTTTAAAAAGTTTTATTTATAGTTTTTATATAAGTTTATCTAAAATTAAATAAACTATTATAACTTATATACTAATTTACTATTATATATATTTAATTTTATATTTACATTTTATAATTAAACTATATTTAATAAATAGAGTTTCTTTTTTACTACTTATTACTATATATTAAATAAATTTAACTAATTAATTTTTTACTAAATAAATTTAAATTCTTTTAGCATTTTTTTAATTTTTTGCTAATTTAATTAAAAATATCATTTTTAGTTCATCAATAATAATTTTTTCTTCTTTAGTCAGTTTATAACAGTAATTTGTATTTATATTTTTTTTACTATATTTAAAAAATATATATTTACCACTTTGAATAGTTTAGGGTATATAATAGTAATGTCTTATTTCATCAAACTTATTTAATTATATCTATAACTAATTACATACTAAAGCTTAAATAGATAGGTTCTTTGAAAATCAACACTTTAAGAAATTTATTTATAATGTTGAAATGAAGCAATATGTACTAATTATCAGTAATAAAATTTAGAACTAGAGTTTTCGACAAACTTTAAAAAATATAATAATAATAAATAATAGCTTAAGTTTAAACCGATATACATATAAACTTACTTCCAACTGATGTTGAGCTCGATATTTATTGAAAAATTTTAATCAGCTTCATAAAATAATAATAATATATTCAACTAAATAAGTTAGATTGTAATTGGGTTACCTTTGCTTTTAAAGTGGTTGGATTTAGGCTTCCTTCCTTTAGTGGAAGGAGGTAAACGAATGGTAATAAGATTAGGGTCACCCTTATCTTCAAAATCGGAATCAAAGGAGGAAAATTTTTGCTCTGAGTCGTAATAGAGTCTTGGAAAGACAACGGGATATATAGGATCTTCCCATCCCTTAGGTATAAAGGGTATGTGACTAGGTGGACAAAGAATCGTCTCAGTTTTATCAATATTGTCCGTTTTGATTCCTTTGGCTTGTTTCTTTTTAGAATTAGTGATGCTGAAGTTCAATTTAACTAATGGATAACGATCGTTCACTTTTATTTCATCTATATAACGTCCTTTAACTTGGACTATTTCTTCTTTACTTGGTTCTTCTTCAGTATGTACTTCACTATAATGTATAAATCGCACCGTAGGTGGTAAAGTTGAAAAGGTAACTCGCTTTGATGTGTTATCTTTGCTCTTCAAATTTGAGCTTTTTTTAATAGATAAGTTGTAATTTGTTGCTTGTTTGGTATATTTAGATGGAATGTTAATTCTTATCGGTAAATTGTCAACGTATAGTACAGTGTCTTCATTTTTTAAGGAGTTGGAATCAGCTTGGTTTAGATTTAAATTTATGCTTTGATCAGTCGAAGAAATGGATCGACAGGGGATATATTCTTTAATTTCTGAAATGTTGTTATTCTTATGCTTACTTTTTTTATCTGAATCTTCTAAATTTTTACCACTTGTTCTCATTGGTTCGGAAATAATATACTCCCCATCTTTATATATCAAAATTTGGTTGGAACATCCGGGGAAATTGATATCTACAGTCAGTCCTTCATGCTTGTACTGAGAGTAATGATCCTTGTCATCAAGTAAACCATACATACCGTAATTGTTGGTTTCTCTCTGTCACCACTAACTGATCGTGTAGTTTCCTGAACTAATAAACAAATTTACTTCCACAAGCTCTTAGTATTTTTGTGTATTGAAGAAATTTTTAACTTACGAAATTATTATCAAATTAAACTCAATTTTGTTTGCTATTTTATTAGTTAAAATTTTAGAATAGAATCTGAATCTTTTGGTTTTTGCTGATCCAAATCTTATGGTAGAAGCCACTTTTCATAGTAAAATCAAATTTGTCGACTTTGCAAGAAATGATTGGAGTTTACTATAAATTTCAATTTAATGAAGCGTAAATACAAAATCTATAAAAATTAAAAATATAACTTTCTTGAGAGAAATAACTAACCATGAAGTTGATACAACTGCTGTTCACCTGTTTAACTTTGTTAACTTTGTTTGTATTAAGTTACGAAAAGGTAGATTACGAGATTTTTGAACTGCAGGATGAGTTACGTAAACAAGAAGGTAAAGAAGCAGATTTATACAAATTGTTACAAGTCGATCGTTCAGCTCGTTCAAGTCAAATTTCCAAGGCTTATCGCAAGCTTTCTTTAGCAGTCCAGTAATAATTTATTAAAGATATATTTATTAATTTTTTTAAAGCCCTGATAAAGATAGTAGTCAAAAGGCAACCAAACGTTTTGCTTTATTAGGAAATGCCCACAAGATTCTTAAACATAAGTTTTCTCGTAAAAGATATGATCATTTCCTTTACAACGGATTCCCAGTATGGCGTGGTACCGCTTATATGTACAACCGTCATCGTCCCGGTGTTCTTTTTGTCATAATATTTTTAGCTTGCTTATTTACTGGAACTGATTACGTTATTCGTTGGGTTAACTTTGTTAGAACTAAGGAACGTATCAATAACATCTTGGAAGATTATATGGAAACTTTATCAGCTAGGGATCAGAGAAAGTTAAAAGAACAGATTGATAGACCTGCTGGCCAACCTGCTGATCATGATATCCTTCCCAGAGATTTCGATATTACGCTACTTAAAGAACCTAAAATAGATGATCTGTTATTATTGAAGTATCCTGTTTCTATTTACCGCAGTTTTGTTGGGAAGAAATCTGATGTAGAAGCTAAAAGTAATTAAGGTGGGATTTATTTTTTTGAAATAAATGGAAGTTATATCTAAATTTTACTAATTTGAACTTTATCTTTTATAGCCTTAAGTTTTTTCTATACTTTATTTACTTATATAGATAGATTATTATAAATGCTTACAGTTAAATTCTTATATTTTTATGTTAATTAATATCAGAATTTTTAGAATTTCTAAAAGTTAAAGAAGTTTAAAATTTGAAGGGTTATTTGGATTATAATTTAGGATGTAACATTCAATCAAAATTAATTTTCTCATAAAATTTGACTTTTTTACATAAAATTGTTTTGAAATTAAATTATTATCCTATCTGGACCTTATAAATAAAATAAAATATTACTAATTATTCTAATTTCAGTAACTAATAAAATATAGATTATACTTTTTTAAGTTCTCCTTATTATCTTAACTAAAAAAAAATTTAAGCTTTAAGTATTTATAAAACTTGTTAAATTTAAGCCAATTATTTAAAAAAAAAAGCTAATATGTATTTATAAATAAACTTTAGTATTTTCATTATTTTTTTTATAAAAATTTACCTAAGTATTACTTATTTAACTGCTAATGTACTCTTTTATTATAGAAAGATATTATAACTAAAATAAATTTATACTTTTATTTAATTTTATAATACTAAAGCTTTCAGCTTAAATTTTTTAAAAGCTATATTTACTTAGATAAGAAATAGCTATAAAGGCTAGCTATCTAAATAAATAAAAACTTAATTAAAGAAATATATTACTTAGTAAAAAAATAAACTATAAGTATTATACTGATAAAAATAAAAGCAGCTTACTAAATTACTTAGGCTTTATAATATAATTTTAAAAATACTATATTTTAAGCTAAAATTAAAATAGTATAGCTAGTATATTAGGCTTGAATACTTATTAATTTAGCATTAATTTAATATTAACTTATTAATATATTATTAAATTAAGTAAAAAATAATATTTTTTTATTAAAAGTTAATATATTTAAAAATATATTTAATTATAGTTTTGCTATCTATATAAGCTTTTATTAAAAATACTTTAGTATAATTACTTAGTTATCAATATAATGATTTTTTTAATTAAGTTATTACTATTTTAATTTACTTTTAAAAATATATTTACTAAAGGCTTTTTTAAAATATATAATAGAAACTACTTATTTTATTTTTTTAAATCTACTTAATATCTTTATAAATTAGTTTTTATTATACATTTAAATATATTTTTTACTTTTAATAAACTTTTTATATTAATTATTAATTATTATTTTAGTATTTTTTAAGATTTTGAAATAATATTAAGCTAAAATATTTAACTTTAATTTAATTATTTAATAATTAAAATATTATTATTATTATTTTTTATAACAATAATAATATATACTACTAATAAAAACTATTTTTATTTATTTTTTAAATAATAAATTTAACTTATAGTATATAAATATATAAATATTATAAATTAGTAAAAAAAGCAATAATAAACTTAAAATTCTTATAAAATAATTTAAAAAATTAATAAAAAATAGTTAAAATTTATTAAAATTCTAACTATAAAAATTTATTAAAGTATAAATTTAATAATTAATATGAAATTAACTAGTAAATAAATTAAAATGCTTACTAAATAAATGCAATAATATTAATATTATAATATTAATTATTTAAATAAAAAAATTAATAATCAATAATAATTATATTAGTAAAATATTATTTATAATTTAGTTTATTACTTATTTAAATTTTATTATATTTTTATTTATACTTTATTTTATTTTTTAAGCTAAATATACTATTAATATTTTATTAAAAAACAGTATTTAAGCTTATTATATACATTTTTTTAGTATTTAAATATATTATTTTATATTTATTAATTTTTTTAAATTTTATTTTTATTACTATTTTATTATTTTTATTTCTATTTAGCTATAGCTTATCTAAAAAGTAAATTTTTTATTATTTTAGTTAATTATTTTTACTTAATCTACTATTTATTGCTTTTTATTTTTTAGTAAAAACTTTTAGTTTATTAAATAAAGATATTAAAATATATAATTTTATATTAATTATTTTATTTATTTTTACTATTTGAATAAAATATATTAATTTATTTTCAACTTACTAATAAAAGATTTTCTTAATAGTTTATTAAATATATTTTTATTATTTAATTAATTTATTAGCTAAAATACTTACCTTATTAAGGCTAAAATATTTATTTTTTAATTTACTATATAATAAAATTTAAGTTTTTTTAAATACTTTAATTGTAAAAATAAAACTTTTTAAAAAAATTAAAATTATCTAAAGCTAACTAAAATAAGTAAAGTATAGTTTATCTAGCAAAGTTAGTAAAAAAATAATAATTTAGTTTAAAAAATTTAAGTAGTAAATATAATAATAAGTAAGTAGCTATTATATTATAATAAGTTATAAAAGTATTTTTATTTAGTAATATATATATAAATTATAAAAGTTATTTAAAATTAATATAAAAATTTATTTTTATTTATTTATATTTATTTATATTTATTTATAACTTTTATATTTATCAAGAAATATATTAATATTAATATTATTAATATATTATTTATGAAAAATAGTAAATTTTAATATTTTAAGTTATATATTTTTTTTATTTAGAAAAAATTAATTTTATTTAAATAAATATAATATTGTTCTTATTTAGTTTATTTATTTAATTTTATATTAAATTTTAAATAACATTTAAATTATTAATTTAAAGCTAATATTTTGATTTTTTTACTTTATAAAATATAAATATAAAACAATTACTATATTTTTAAATATTTTAATAATTATATTTTCTAATATACTATAATATTATATATTTTATTAATTACTTATTAACATAAATAACATAATTAGAGTTTATTACTAAAATAGCTAAATATTATAAAAATAGTATATTTTAGATTTTTTGGCATTATAATTAATATATATTATATTTTAAATAAAGATAATCTAATTTAAATTAGCAATTAAAATAATTTTATTTAAGAAAATATAATGATTAATTTTTTTAATACTTTAGTTAGTCTTTTTAAAAAGTTTTTTAAAATTTTATTTAAAATAAATATACTTATAAATAATATAAATTTTTAGTTTAAAACTATTATTTTAAATTAATATAGTACTTTTTATTATTATTTAGTAAACTTTTAAAAGAAAAGTAACTATTATTTATAATTTAAATATTTTTAATAATTATTTTAATATAAAATATTTATAAAATACTTAACAAAAAAGTATAATTTTTAATTTTAAAAAGAAATTAATAAATTTTATTAAATATTTATAATTATAATAAAAATAATAAATATAAAGAAAAAAATAATTAAATATTAAATATTTTAATATATAAAGTAAACTTATAATTTTTTTTTAATAATTATTTTTATTATTATTTAATAAAATATATATATAATATTAATAATAGTTTTAATAAAGTTTATAAAATTATTTTTTATACTTAGTATAATAATAATAACTAATTTAATAATATTATAGATAATTTAGTATTATTAAAACTATTAAATATTTTAGTTAAAAAAATTTAATTTTTTAAATAATTATAATACTTTTTTTTAACTTAATATATTCTTTATTTTTTATACAATTATTATAATAATTAAAGTTATATATTAAAATACTTTAATTTTTTTTTTAAATTATATTTTTTATTTTTACTAAGCTATTAAATTATATATAAATAAGTAAAAAAATACTTAATTATTAATTATTAAATTTTAGTTTTATTTAGTAAAGTGACTTATAGTATATAGCTATTTTTAAATTTTAATTTTACTTTTATTAGTTAAAGTTTTTAAATATATTATTATTAAATATATTTTTAAACTTATATAAAATTTTTATATAACTTTATTAAATTTTTAGCTTTATTTTTAAATATATTATTTATATATGTATATTTAATATATAATTATATTTATTTAATTATATTAATATTATAGCTTAATATAATATACTATATTTGCTACTTATATATATTAATTATAATAATTTTTTTAATTTTTTTTATAAAAGATAGTTTTTATATGTTAGCTAATTTTTAATATTAATATTTATTAAATAAGCTTTTTATATTATTTAATATTTAATATAATACTTAAATATAATTATTTATTTATTAGTAAATAAAATTATTTACTAGCTAAATTTATTATAAAATTTATTAATAATTTTAATTTTTGCAAATTTTAAATAAGCTAATTAAAAATTATAATTAACTAAAAATAACAATTTCTTATATATCTTTATTTAAAAGAAAAAAATATACTAATAAAAGTAATTTATTATTAAATATTAAATTTATTTAAAAAAAATAATATTAGTTTATTTTTAATTATATATATATTATATTAATAAAACTAATAAAATTATAATACTTCACTATATAAATTATATTAAATTTTAAACTAATTAAAACTTTAATATAACTTATTTTACTATTTAATATAATTTTTATCTAAATATACTTTTAAATATATATAAAAATTAAATCTATTTTATTTAATAAATAAATATATAATATTAAAAAATTGCATTTTTTTAACTTTTTACTTTATAAATAATTTTTTATACTAAATAGGCAATCAACTACTTTTGAAATGTCTGATTTTTATATAAAAAGCTTAATAAAATTTTAAAAACTTGATAAAGCCAGTTTTTAACTAAATAAATAAATATTTTTATTTAGTATTATATATATATATAATTTTAAAACTTTTGGTATATTTCACTAAAAGTTATATAAAGATTTTAATTTTTATAAGGTAAATAGTACTTTTAAAAGTATTATACCTCTTTAAAATTTAAATATATCAAAATGTATCTAAAAATTTCAAAAAAAAAAACTACAATAATTAAAATTATTTATTATAATATAATAAATAATATATTAAAATATAAAATACTAGTATAAATCTAGTTTTAAAAAAAATAAATATTAAAAAGTTTTAATATATTTATATTGCTAAAATTAATTTTTTAATAAATATAGATT
>JAWQFY010000435.1:0-31695 GCA_037055185.1 Capillidium rhysosporum | reverse complement strand
TGTTCATCCAATATATAGACGGCTAGGTCTAGGGCTAGTCAATTATGTAGGTATCCACTATGCCTGGACTAAGTTTCTCCACCAGTGGAATCAACTACTATTACCACCCCTTACCTGGTGTCACAAAAAGTTATAATATATATATATATATATAATTACTATAATTAGTAAACTTATAAAAAATAAAGCTAATATATAAGATAAATATAATATAATTAGCTACTAATTGCTAAAAGTATTACTATAATTAAAATATTATAATATATAAAAAAGAATATTATTATTTTATTTATTATAAATAATATTATTATTAAAATTTAAAAAGCTTATAAAAAAGTTTAAAAAATTAAGTTAATAATAAAGTTTTAATTAAATAGTTTAATTTTATATTTTAATAATTAGATATATAAGTACTTAATATAAAATTTTTATTTTTAGCTATATTTTATAATATGTTATCAAATTTAACTTTTTACTATTAAATAATATTTTAGTAGTATTTTTAAAATTAGTTAAGCAGTTTAATATAAATAGTTTTGAAAAAATAAATCAAAATAGTATTTTATTTTTAAAAGTATATTGATACTTTATAAGCTATATAAAATAATATTAAAAAAATATAAACTTTGATTTTTAATATTATTTTATATATTTAAACTAACTCTTACTTATTTTTAACATTACTAATTATAATTAAAAGTTAAATTTTAAAAAAAACTAAATATAGTGCTTTTTACCTAAAATACTAAATATATTTTCTAATTTTATTTATAATATTTAGCTTATTTAGTATAATAAATGCTAATTTTACTATTTAATTTTTAATTTTTAATTTTTAGTTCTTTATACTTAATAGTTTAAAATAAAAAATAATTTTATTAATATTTATTTAAGTTTTATTTTAAGTAAGTGATCTTTTTTTATATTTTATATTATATTTATTTAATTTTTTATTAATTAATTTACTAAATAATAGCCTTTTTTAGCCTTTTAAGCTTTTTATTTTTACTAATTTAATACATTTAAATTTAACTAAATTACCTATTTATTAATATATTTTATAGCTTTACTTAAAATTAAACTAGTTTAAAAATTAAATTTATATAAATTTACTTTTTTAAAGGTATTATTTTTTCTTTTAAACTTAATTAGTAATTTAATTATTGCAATTACTATATATAATAAAAATATTAAATTGATATAAAAGTTTTAGCTTTTATATAAATATTTTAAAAGTTTACTTATTTTAGTTATTACTTTTTAAGTAGTATTAAATACTATAATAGAAAAATGTTAAATAATAAAATACTTATTTTATTATATAATTAATTTATTAAAAAGCTAGTAGTAAAAATATTAAAAGTTAAAAAAGTTATTTAATTCTCCTATTTTCAAAATTATAATTCTTAAATAAGTAAAAGCTGAAAGTTAAATACTGAAAATTATATTTTAATTTTCATTAATTCTAATTTAAAATAATATAATTTGCTTTTACTACAGTTTATAATAGTAATATTATAACTACTTTCATTTAAATTTTAAATTTTTTTTACAAAAATAAACTAAATTTTAAGTAATAGGTAAAAAAAGTTAAATGAGATAATTATAATATATATATATAAGTTTTATTAGGTTGTTTTAAATTAAATATAATATATTTATTACTTTTAAAAGTAGTATATAATATATATATTAATATTAAAACTTAATAAACCACTTATATATATTTAACTGTAAATTTACCTGTAAGTGATATAGAAGTTGATATAGTTTATATTTAAGCTATCAAAATTATACCTTTACTAGTTGTCAACTGACTGATTTACTTTTTATAACTTTAGTATATATAAATTTATAATTTACTATAGTAGCTCTAATTACTTTTAAAAATAAGCTATAGATTAGCAGGGCCTTATTTTAACTACTATACCTAACTGTTTAGCTAATTTAATGTTAATTATCAAAAAGGTCAGCGTATATAAGATGGTACTGTATAGATGCTAGCAAAGTTGAAGCTGGGATAAATCCGCTCCTGGCTTGTAAGAATGGATTTGAAAACTACTTAATTCGGTTGTTATTTAATTATAACGTCATCTTTACTTGTTATATATGATCCTATAAGGTACTAAAGTTGGGCTTGGATCGATAGTACATCTTTATAAAATCTCACATGTATAGATAGCTGTTTGTTTTTGATGTTAATTTCCTGCTGCATAAGATTTACATGTTCAAAATTGAGATAATTAACTAAAATGGAAATTATTTACAACTTATTTTCATAAATGTGAAAGTAAAATAAAGGAGAGTTCGTATTTGGTAGTTTATTTACATAATTTAGTGTCCGAAGAATCTAGATATCTTTAAGCTTATTATTACCGAAAATTAATATCAAAAATAATTAGCTAGATCGAGTGGCTGATAATATTAAGTTTTTTCCTTACTTGGCATAGATAGTTGTCATAAGATTTAAATTATTCTCGAGTTATATCAGATTTACCGTAGTTCCTGTAGGCTTTAAAATATCGATACTATTGGTTACTTTTTAACGTTCTCAGAACTTATACCCCAAGAAAAAGTAACTGGTAGATTAGAAAACAGCAACTTACCAAGCCTCTTTTTTATTAGATAAACGAGAGAAAGAGCAGATAGATTCTGAAGTACGACAACTCCATCTAACAGTAACAGCAATTTAAAATTAGAAATAAAAAGTAAAGAAATGTCGCTTAACAACGCCTACAACAAGAACTACTCATCTATAAGTAGAGATGATTTTGAATCCCAGATCGAAAATCGGTACAAAAAACGGGAAAACAGCCAGGATAATGTAACCAATTTAAATCTAAAAGCGAAATTAGGGTTCGGTATCAAGACTAACGACCCTAAAACTAAAGCGGGGAGCCAAGTGCAAGGTAACAAACCTAAGTTACCCACCCGTACTACCAAAGTGAGTCAGAAATTAGCTTTCTTCCCAGAACAGGAACATCTAGAAAAAGTTGAGAGTTGGTCCGACGATGAAGTTTATAACCAACTAGCTAGGCTTCCCGAGGGTACTTTTAAAAGGCAGGCCGTACAGTACTCCAAAAAGTTAAAAGAAAAGTTACCTAGAGTTACATCCTACACTACAGCTGGGTAAATATTATTTATGAAATTTGATTTTTAACTGAAAACTTTGTAGTGCTTATAAACTGGAATCTCTACTTAAATATTTACAAAGTTTACGAGAGGATTATGGTTGTTCCGGGAAGATATTCGATGAATGGTAACTATTTCTTTATAAAACGCAACCATTTCTAAAATTGTAAATACTACTTAAAAGCTTGTATACCCCGTTCAACTTTACCCGGTTTAACAGTGCTACTCAACTTACGGTACCTCTGATGGGTGATTTCTTTAACGAAAACAACCATATGCGATCCCCCGACATGACGATGACCGCTATCGATTCGGATACCGAGAACGTTATCGATGTAGCGCTACCCGGTATGGGTGAAGTATTTTTTTTCGACTACGGTGTCGTAGTATGCTGGGGGTTAACTAAGGAACAGGAGGAGGAGATACTGAAGATCATAAAGGATTATGAGGAGGATAGATTAACTGAAGATGAGATGGAAACTGACGAGTTCCATTTCCATTATAACTCCAACTATCAGGCAAAGATTTATAACGACGTCATTACCCTGAAATCTTCTACCAACTATCTGACTAAGATGACTATCTCCCACGCCATCGCTCAGTCGACTAAGATGGCTCTGTTTGAAAATTTGGTTACCAACACTATCGAAGATACTAAACATATTCCTCAAACTTTAGCCGAAACCGGTAAAGTAAATATGTCCAGGTAAAATTTGCGTTACAATTTAGTACTAATATTATGTAAGGACTGGTATCGCTAAAAAGATCGGACAACTTTATATTATGAAGATCAACGTCAACTTAGTTTCCAACATTTTGGATACTCCCGAGATTTTCTGGTCCGAACCTCAGCTGCAACCACTCTACAACGCTATACGAGGTACTGCTTCTTTATAAAATTAGCATATATTTATTCGAGCTTTCTTTAAATTTTAGGGTATTTGGAAATTCCCCAACGTGTAGAACTGCTTAACCAGAGAGTAGACGTCATCTGTGATATGTTGGATATGTTAAGAGAACATCTTAACTCCTCTCACGGTACTTTTTAGAATTTTAACGAGGTTACTTATACTTCGTTCTTTATAGGGGAATTTTTGGAATGGATCGTCATTATTTTAATTGGTAAGTTTTTTAATAATAATTTTCATTACTTTTTCGGTGTTGTTATCACTTAGCACCGTACTTTTTCTTTTAACTTACCGTTTAAAAAATCTATTTTAACGGTACCAGTCTACTCCATCATCTTCAACCCTGAATTCTTTTTCCCAGTGTTCACCACCATCTACCGTTGGATATCGTCACTGTTCCAATAAGTTTTTAGGGTTGAAGTTCGATGGCACTCTACCACCTTCCAAAGTGCTAAACGTAGACCATTTCTATTTTTAGGGTTTGAAATCATCATCGGTATTATCACTATCATTTTCGAAGCTATGAACTTATCCAACGGTTCGAAGTACAAAGGACATATTTAAACTTTCCATATGGTCTACCATCCGACCTTTTTAATCCATACCCTTCTACCTTTATATTGTATGTACTTACTGTAAACTAATAAGTCACTTCACTTTTATTTTTTAGATTTTTTAGATAGTATTTAATTCAAATAGAGCTTAGAAACTTTATACAAAAATTAATATTAAAACTTTATTTAAGAAATATACGTTTAAATTATTTTTAAATTTTTATTTACCTTCGGTATTGTAAACTACTCTATCAATATAACCTTTCTCTACAATGTGCTCAAAATAAAGACCTTTAAGCAATTCTTAAGCTAGCCGAATAAGAAAATTAATTATCCGATTCTATTTCTTTAAAAATAAGAGTTAAAGTTGGGTAGAGCCTTTTAAATTGTATCAAGTTAGATGTTCGTATAGCGTTCCTGTAGATTAAACTGGGGTCGAAAACAGTATTAAAAATAAATTAAACCCATTACTGTACACGACAATCAACTTATTCCTATTCTTAATAACTTTAAAAAACTCATGCAGATGGTTCCAAACCAAATTTTCCTTATTTAAACCAAATTTACCACCAAACGATCAGCCCTATCTAACAACTTTTCAAATTGATAGTAATCAGTAGAACTTTCCATTTTCCAACCGCAGTTTAACTGCTAATATTTTGGAGGTTCAACCTTAAAGATTTTGCAATTTCTGCTTAATTAAACGAAATTTAACTTTATAAAGTTTATCTTTTTTTATTAAACATTATTTTAACATTTTCAATTTTAATTTAAAAAATTAGCAGTTTAAATGTGAATTGGTTGGTTTTAAAGTGATGCTTTGTTTTTAATTTAAATCAGTTTGTTATACCTTAAATTGAAATTTATCAATTCAAGTGGGCGGTGCAATCAAGTTTTCTTATTTAAAAACTAACTTATTCGAAAAAAAAGCTTCAAAAATATAAATATATACCAATTTTAAGTCACATTTGAACTGAAGCTATTAGAAAAAGTTATATTATACCAAAACTATCCTGTCAGATGAAAAAGTTGGAAGTGGGATGACGTCGAATTTATTTATAAACGATCCATATTTGAAAATTAAACCTATAATTTTGGAGAGAAGCTGAAACCAAACTTAGCTATTTTACAAAAAAAACGATGATTATAACAACTTCAAGCAGTAGAGACAAACCGATAAAGCATGGACCTTCACTTTCAGCATCGGTATTAGGTTTTTTAGGATTAGCAGCTTTATACCCGAAAGGTGTGGAAGCTTTCCTAGGCCAAAGTCTGTCTGCAACTAGGACTGCTCGTTTAACTCGGATAGGTACAAACCTTAATTAAATTTGAACGACTTTTAACTAATAAATCTAGTTTCTATCACTGGTATATTCGCTTTAACTCAGAACTTGTTGGAAGAGTATAGGACCCGCAAATCTCAACTAACTGATGAAGATTTTAGTCACTCTTTAATTACGCATAATAAATCGATACGGCAGGACGATTACTTTAACCCTATGCTAGCTGGGTTAATAGCTGGTTCCGTATTACAAGCTAGAAGTAACTTTTTATCGTTTAAATTCGAACTAATCATTCGTAGAAAGATCTTTAACACAGATAGTCAAAAGTGGTGGCTACTTTGGATTAGGTATGGGTGCGTACGCTATATTTTTAGACTATTTGGAACCTTATTACTCCCTTAAAAGTTTAGATGTACCAACTTTAGTAAACGATTTTTTGCATTCGGTTACTACCGGTCAACCCCGTAATTAAATAACTAAATATTGGTACTTTTTGAATTAGGTTTAGATAAGTTAATAAGTTATAATACTTAAGTACTGAATATATTTTTCAGCAAATTCTTTTACATTTACAGCTTTGGTAGTTGCTGATAGAACTTTATAAGTTTGAAGCTAAGATTACAAACTATTTTACATTTCAAACCAATTCAAATATTTGAGTTAATATATAAAAAAGATGGTGACCGAAAATAATATTTATAAATTCGATCTACTTCGCCCTTTAATCGCCTAAGTTAGACATATTTGTATTGTCAAAATAATTTTTATAATAGTTTAGATTTATAATTGTTTATACTAAAACATTAAGTAGTTGTACCTATTTATCTAATCTTATATTTATTAATTTTTATAGCAACTAAATCTAACTTTTACAATGAAAAGAACTTATTTTAGTTTAAGCAATATAAACTAATCTTTTTATTATTTAATAAGTTTTTTTTTCAATTTAAAAAGTTATCTAATCTACTAGTTAAATTATAGTTTAAAATTTAAAATCTTGGTTAAATATGTATATGGTCCAGTATAACTAATTTTTGTCTTATTAGGTTAGTAAATAAATTTAAAGGTGTAAAATAGGTAATGAATCTTAGAATTCATTATTAAATTAATGAATTTATTCAAGTTTTATATATTAACTTTATAATAGTAGATATATTATAGTTTGATTAAAATACTTAAAAGCTTTGTAAGTTAAAAAAAGTAATAAACACATTATTGTATTAATTATATTTCTATTATTTAAATCATTTTTTTCATGTATTCTTAAATAAAACTTTTTTAAAATACAAAATAAAGTATAAATTAATCTATAGAATTAATACTATAGTTAATACAATTAAAACTAATAAAATTTTATTATATAGCTAAATACCTACTATTAAATGACAAATTCTAAAGTAGAAAATATATTAACCTTACTATTACTATAATAAATAATATTTTAAATGGTAAATTATTTATTTTATTTTAGATATTATAACTTACTCAATATAAAACTTAAAATAAATTTAATTAATATAAATATAATAAAAGAAATGTATATAGTAAATAAGCTAATTTACTTTATAACTAATAAATTATTTATTAGTATATTAATAAATAATAAATAACTATAGTAAAATATCTAATTAATTTAATTAACTAGCTTATTCTTTAACTACAAAATATATAGTATAAAGTCTAAATCTTTTAAAAATATTTTTTAAAAAGCTTACTAATATAGAATATAAATAAATATAAAGGTACTATAATCTTTATTTTATAATAACTTAAATAAAAAAGCTTAGCAAAAATCTAATAAAAACTAAAAAAATACAAAGTATTAGTTTAAAATAAACTAAATAAATATAAATATATACTTTTTTAAATATTAATATAATTAAATTTATATATTTATTACTAAAACTACTATAAGCTACTTATTGTATCTAATCTATTTATATTATTAATAGTAAAAAATAAGTTTTTAAATACCAACTTTTATTTTAAAAATATATAATAAAAGTTAATATTATAGTTTTAAGTAAACTTAAATTAATATTAAAAATTTTAAAATAAGCTAAATATTAATAATTTTATATTTATATAAATAAAACTATATTTTTATATTTTATATTTTATATTTTTTTAAACCTAATAAATAACTAAAAGTATTAAAATTTAAAATATTTATATATATATTAAATTTTTATAATAAATTATTACTATTATTAAATAATATATTTATATTAAAATTTTATAATTTAAATTATTAATATAAAGTATATAATTTATATCAATTTTAAAATAATTAGTTTTTAAAACTACTAATTAAAAAAATTATAAAATTATAAAAAAAATTACTTATTTAAAGCTAAATTAATATAATAATAAACAAATTTATTTTTTAGTTAAAGTTATTAAATATTAATATTTAAAAACTTAAAAGTAGCAAATAAATAATAAGTTTAGCTTTTTTATAATCTTACTTTTAGTTATAGCTAGTAAAATTAAAAATAAGTAAATATTATTATAAGTAAATATAGTAGTATAATAATTAAATTTAACATTTTTAATAAAAAATTTTTATATATTTTTTAATTATTTTATTTAGTAGACTACTATTCCAATCTAATTTTATTCTAACTATTTAATAAAAAAGTAGTTAGAAAAAATAGTAATAAAAGGTTAAAATTAATATATTAAAATTAAATACTTATATTTCTAATTATTAAATTATATAATTTTACTATTTAATTACTATTTAATTTTTATTTTATTTTTTAAAACTTTTTTAATCTTTTTATATTAATTTTTTTAAAGTTTTATAAATTTTTTAAAATTAAGCTTAAAATTTTAAAATTTCTTAATTTTTATAAAAATAATATACTTTATATTAAATAAATAGTAATATTAATTATAATACTTTAGCTATTATAGTTTTTATTAGCTAATTTATAAGTATAACTAAACTATATATTATTTTAATAATAAATATATACTTACTTTTTTTATTATTATATATATTTTATAATATTTTTAATATTTATACTAAAATTATATAAAAATATAAAGTTTAGAAAAAAATATAATTTAAATAATTTTTTTAAACTTTATAATAATTATAAAAAAATAGCTTGGTTTTTTTAATTTTAGTAATAGTTATAGCTAAAGTAAGATATATATTAAAAAAGTTAGTAAATATAATTAATAAAACTATATTAAATAATATAGCAAAATTAAAAATTATTATAACTAATTAATAATAAAATATAAATATAGTATTATAAAAACTAGATAAAAAAGCTAGAGATAAAGTGAAAAAAATAGGTAAAATATTATTAAAAAATCTTAGTTATTAAAATAATAAGCTAATAATATATAAAAAACTTAAAAAGAAGCTATAAAGAATTAAAATAAAGTAATAATATAAATATATTTATTAATAAATAAAGTTAATTATTTATTTAAAAATAAGTATAAATAGTAGTATTATACTTATATAATAATAAATCTTAATAAAAAATTAAAAAAGTATTATTTAACTTATTATAGTAAATATAAATAATATAGTTTATTTATAAAAGTTATATTAATGTAAAGAAAATATTTAAATATTTAAATTAATTAATTTACTTAAATATTAACTTAAAGGCAATTTTTTTAAATAAATATTTAAATTTAAAAGTATAATTAAGATTATAATAAAAATTATTATAAATTGATTAATTTAAAATTATTAAAAGTATTATTAAATTTTATATATTTTTTTATTAATTAAGCTTTACTCTTATTAATTATTTTTAATATATTAACTAGCTTTACTAATTAAAATTTTATAAAAATAAAACTTATATTAGTAAAGTTTTTATTTTTTACTTTATTTTTATTTTTTATTTTTTATTTTTTATTTTACTTTTTTAATAAATATATTACTATTAAGCTAAAATAAAAAGTTTAAATTAAATAAAAAATTAAAAGCTATATTATTTAATATTAAATAGATATAAATTTAAAATTTTAATCACTTAATTTTTTTTAATATAAAGTAAATTTAATAAATGCTAGCTTTATTTTATAACTTAGTAATATTTTCAAAAAGCTTTTTTTTATACCTTTATTTTAATATAAAATTATTTGCTTTTTTTAAATTATTATATAAAATTTAAAAAATTAAATATAAACCTTTATATTAAAGCTTAACTAAATAATTATATTATTATTATTTTATAATTTTAAAAAAGAAAAAGATTTTTATTAAAGTTTTATTTTATTAATATATTTTTTAACAATAAAATACTACTATTTATTATTTATTATTTACTATATATTTTACTTATTTTAATATATTAATAATAATTTTTAGTTTTATTTTTTTTTAAAACTTTTATAACTATTTTAAACTTTTTATATTTAAATTTTTCTTAGTTTAACTTTACTAACTATATTAGTAGCTTTATATTATTACTTTTTTACTATAATATTTTTTAATATTACTATTTATTTAATAGTTAATACTTTTTTCTATATTAATTACTTATTATACTACTTAGTTAAGTTTTTTATCTACTATTAAAATTATTTTTTAATAGAATTTTTTTTAAGTATAACTTTTTAATAATATTTTGATACTTTTAAATTTATTAGTTTTTAATAAATTTTAAGTATTAATTTAAAAGCTAAATTTTTTAAACTAAAATTTTAAAAATTATTTTTAAAGTTAATATTTAAGTAAATTACTTAAATTAAATACTTATTTTATTTTATTTTAAAAAATTTTAATAAGTTATTTATATATTTTATTATATTAAGTAAATTTAGTATTTTTTAAAACTTAATTTATTAGTATTTATTATTATATAAATATAATACTACTATTTTTAAGTAAATAACAAACTAAAATTTTAAATTAAAATATTTATTTAAAAATATAGCTTATTATTAAGTTATTTATATATTAATATCTTATATTTTTAGCTATTAAGGTTTTTTAATATGCTTATACTTACTTTTATTATTTTATTTATTAAAATTCTTATTTAGCTTTTAAAGCTATCAACTTATATTATTATTATTATTTTATTATATATATTATATTTTTATCTATATTTACCAAACTAGCTAATATATATATTTTTTAAGTTATATCTACTACTAAAACTAAAAAAACTAAGTAATTTTTTTATAATAAAGCTAAAAGTATTAAAATTAAGTATACAAATATTTAACTAAAATTTTAAAATTTAGTAATTTTAAATTTTATTTAAAAAAAAGCTAAAATATAAAAGCTAAAAAAGTTAATTTTATATAAATAAAATAAAGTATAATAACTAACTATATATTTTTTAATTTATTTTATTTATATTTATATTTATTTATTATTTATTATATATTTTTAATTACTTATTTAATAAGTTTAGCTAAAGTTATTTTAATTTTTAGCTAATTAAATATATAAATATATTTGCTTTTTTAAAATAAAATTAATATTTTTAGTAATATTAAGGTTTAAAATAATTATTAAACTACTATTATAAATTAAATTAAATATTTTTAAAACTTTTATAACTTTTATAAATTTAATTAAATTATATATTATTAAAAAATATATTTATTAAATATAAATATAAAAATATAAAAAAGTAAACTATTTTTTTTAAAAGTAGGTAAAAAAGTTTATTTAGATATAAATTATTATTAATATATAAAAAGTAATATTAAAAAGTATAAAAATAATATAGTAAAGTAAAATAATATTACTAATTATAATAATAATAGTAACAGTTATAAGCTTTTAATTAAAATACTATTAAATAAAAACATTATATAAAATAATAATAAATATTATATTACTATTAAATTAAATAAGTAAAAATTGAATAAATACATTTTATAATTATATTTTAAAGTAAATTATTAAATAAAAAGCTTAAAAAAATAATTATATATATATAATTTTATAAAGCTTTTATATTATAGTATATTTTTTAAAAATAATGTAATAATATATAGTAAAATAAGAAAAAATAATAATAAAATATATTTTAACAGATGTAAAAAAATAAAAAATTTATTTATTTTATTTTATAGTATTTTTTATTTTATTTATTAAAATTTTAAAATAAAAATTAATATTTATACTAAAATTTAAAGTTATATATTTATATTATATTATTTTTTTAACTATTTATTTAATATATTATGTATTTTTACTATTTATAATATATATATATTATATTAACTATTTATAGTTTTTAAGTTATAAAATAGTATTAATAAAAATAAGTTAAAAAAATAATATTAATAAAATTATTAGTAAAAAGTAAAAATATTATTAAGCAAAATAAAATTAATTTAAGTTATTTTTTTTTAAATTATTTTAATTTAAAACTATTAATATAAAATATATATTAGTTTAACTTATCTTTTTAATTAAAAACTAAATCTAACTAAGTTAAGTTTTTGTAAATTAAAAAAAAATTATAGTATTTTAAATAATACTATAAATGTTAAAAAAACACTTTATAGCTAAAAATAGTAATTAATAAATAAAATAATTATATTTAAATTAAACTGAATTTTAATATTAATTAATAAGCTATTATAGCTTAAAAGTAATTAGTATAATTTTAAAAAGTGAAATTATAAATAAAGATTAAAAAATAATATATTTTCTATAATAGTTTAAATATATATTTACTTTAAACTTTAATAGTATGTAAAGTTACTATTATAATAAAATCATTTTTTTAATATAGTAAAACTAAATATTTATTATAAAACTAACTTATAAAAGTATTTTTAAATTATATATAATTATTAATATAATTTAGTTTTCTATATTTTTTATACTTATAAATATACTAAAGTAAAATAATTAACAAATATTTGCTATTAAACTATTAAAATAAAAAATATATTAAAACCAGCTTACAGCTAATTTAGTACTATTATTAAAATTTAAATTTATTAGTATATTTAACTTAATAATAGTAAAATATATTAGTATAAATTATTTTTTATTTAAACATTTAATTTAACATTTAGTATATTATAAAGTTTTAATTAAATTTAAGTTATATTTATATTAGGTCAAAATGTAGCAAAATATTATTTTTACTCTATATAAGTTAATAAGTATTAATGCTAAAAAAGATTTAATTTTAAATAAAATTTAATTATATTAGATTTTCTTTAGTATATTTAGAATTTTAAGCTTTAATACAGACAAAAAATAAGTATTGTTTTGCTAAATAAAATATTTATTTATTTTTAGTTATATAACTTTATTATATTATTTAACTTTATACTTTTTTAAATAGTAATTGTAAGTTAGTTAGCAATAAATTTTTTATTCAGATTTGAATTTAATACTGTTAAAAGTTAGAGAGTTTAATTAAAGTTTAGTTTTTTTTTGTCTTATTAATAGCTATCAATTTTTAAACTACTTTATTAAATGTAGCTTTATATATAGTTTGAGGTTAAGTTTTCTCTGCTATTTTTTACTTGGTTAAGAATGTAATATAATTATAAAAGTAGTTTACTAGCTAAAAAGTTACATTAATTTATATATTAATGAATTCTATTTATTTTTTAATATTATCTATAAAAAAATTATTATTCCTACTTTAAAATAACCACAAAATTTTTAAACTTATCAAAGTAAATACAGTAATGTACAATTGACTTTAAATGTAATGTATATTAAGCTATAAATATAGTATTTTAAACTCTTTACACAGCTAAAGCCTATTAATAATATAGTATTCTTTATATTTAAAAACTACTTGATATAGTATACAATATTTAAGCTCACAACATTTGAAAAGTTGATAAAGTAAAGTTGTGGTTGCATTAAAGTTTTGCACCTTTACAACTTATAACAAATTTGTAAATGAAAAGTAGAAAGCCAAAAAAATATTGTTACATAACCTACTTACAAGAGAAAATAAATTATTAAGAGAAACGTATAACTAAAAAATATAAAGAGCTTAAATACCGTATACCATTAACTTAGTACTACCGGTACCTAGTCCAACGATAATTATAAAGCTTATTAGTTACATCGACACGCATAAAATCTAATTGGTATCTAAGAAAAAACATTAATACTGGCTAGAATCCGAATCGTAGCTGCTTTCAGTAAAAGTGTGATAGAGTTTAGCCAGCATGCGCAGGTAGGGCTCAGGGACTTTGAACCCACAGTTTAAAGAGGTTATACAATCGTAGAGGTATCTCCTCGTGCTTGGGTACTCCAGTTGATCGGTTAAGGAGTAGAGATGGTGGATCGATGCGATCCACAACTCCACACAATCGTAGGTAGCGTTAGGTTGGGTTATAGAGCTTAAGTTTAGGTCAGGGTCAGCGAGTAAGGAGAGAGTATGGCGGATCAGGTTGAGTAGAACATTATCCAAGACTTCTGGTTGGGTCGATAGCTTGTGGAACTGGGGGGCTACGATAGCCAGTAGTAGTTGAACCTGATAGCAGGTTTGGGTAGATGTCAGTGTTATATTGGGATTGTTAGGGTCAGTTAGATCGGCGAAGTGCATAGCGGCCAACGGGAACAGCTTACTATCGGAGTAGTGGATCAAGCTGTGGAATAGAGTGAGCGAAGAGTTAACGGCAGTAGCTTTGGAGTTGGTTTGTAGTTTGGTGTAAGGCTCAAAATGCAACTCCAGATCGGTTTGGGACAAGTTAGTGAGTATTGGTGGTATGAGCTGCGACTTGAGGTGAGAGAACACTTGCATTGCGAATGGAAACTGTGGCAGGTTAGATAATAGATAACCTAAGCTGTGGATCCGATTTACCTCGGTCTGAGGGTAGTTGTTGGGAAGTACGGATTCAATGAGGTAGCTAGCCACCATTTCGTAAGGTAAGGGAAGCGTGAGCAGCTCAACTGCTGTCACGGTCATCTGATTCTTAATCGGGTTCGTGATCTCCCTGTACTGCCGTTCGGGTAGGTTAAAGTCGTCGTATATATCGGCTGTGTTCGTGTTCACAACCGAAGCCAATCTACCAACTAAAGAGTGAAAGTAGTTGAGGTCGAACTTACTGGGATCAGCTTGAATAAAAGGCTCCTTCACAAAGATTTTGAACGAGCTTGAAAAGGGGTACTGGTTCAGGTCAAGAAGGCTTATCAGCTTATGGCGTAGAGCAGGGTTGAATGACAAGGGGTAACTGTAGTAGTGTAGTAGATTGAACAATAAAGAAAGTGGCAGTTGGTGGTAGTGGAGAAGCTTGGGAAAGTTATCACACAGCAAGTCGAGGATTTCCACTTGGTTATGCTCGATCAAGGAACCAAAAATGTACTCTATAGTTGGTAACAGTCGTAACAAATCGTTACCGAAGTAGTTGGGTAGATTATCCTGCAGAGCTGGGTAGTTAGTTCGAGGGTCCATGTTGAGTAACTCTTCGGCTGATTTTTGAACACTACGTTCCTGACATTTCTCAAGCTGTATCGGTTCGGGGAACTGGTTCAGGAACTGACTATTCTTATCGAAATGACTACGTTCCTTCCAGAACTTACTATCCACGCCCAACTCCTGCCACTTCTGGTAACGTTGCTTAAACTGATTCGAATCCACCAGCAGTCTCTTCAAGAAAGTAAACTGACTCAAAAGTGGAACCTCAGTGAACTGGTGGTGGCATGCTAGGGCGAACACAACGTGGTGGAACTGGAGTACGCGGTAGTCCCAAATGAGCTGTTCCAAAAGGTCGAATATCCAACCTAGCTCTTCTTCGCCACCGTGCTTGAGCAGAATCGCATATAATAACTGACAAGTGTGGTCGTACCTATCACATGGATCGATGGTGGGATAGACCAAGCCGATTAAATTGATGATTTGTGAAGTAAGCCCTTTGTGTGGGGTTGAAGCCAACCATATCGAATTTAAGAAGTGGGTCTTGTTGAGCGGGTCCATATAGAACTGGGTTAGGCCAAGATAATCTACCTCAGAGTTTCCTGTGAGCAGAGGCGTGTGTAATTCAGTCCAACGATCTCCAAGTACACTAGTGTGGTCCAAACCGATGACGAAGTACATAGGCTGGAAGCTGGACATATCGAGCATTGGATTCTGATAAAACATCTGTGCCGGTGGCGGGAAGAATATACAAGTTTGTGGAGTAAATGTGAGCGGATGTCGGTAAAGACGACTTAACGCCAAATTAAGCTGTACCTGGTCAACACCGGGAACCCCTTGTATTGAAGCTAGCCTACATATCCTTAAGGCAGCTACTCGAGCTAAAAATCCTGATTCCGAGTACATTACTGATTTAGCACCAGGGTTCGCACTAGCTAAAGTGCGGATAAAATGCAAATCAGGTTGGCAGTTCAAAGATAAAACTGCAAACATCTCAACCTCGACGTAAAGTTGAGGATGTTTCTGAGCGGATAAAGAATACTGGTTCGCTGAAAACAGGTGCGGTGCCGACAGCATATTGGACATGTAACGCGCTAATCTAAAATTTATCAGCTGCAATATCGTTTGATGGTAGATCAATTCAACCTTGCTCAGGGCGGGCGGTGCTTGCTCTAAAAAATCCAGTAATTGCTCGGGATTTGTCCGCATAACCAACTCTTGTTGGTTCTGGTGCATCACCAAGCTATAGATTTTCTGGTCAGAAACCTGTAACGAATCGAGTATGTCTTTGAAAAATGCACCGGTACTGCCCTGATTTTAGTTCGGTATATAAATTGTTAAAAATACCTGATGGGAGTGGTGTAAAATAGACAGGATACCGCTTCTAAAATCGACGGAGAGGTACAATTAGGAAGCCTCTGGTCGGCACTCTCCAAGTCTATCGAATTCCCTTCTTTAATTGGTAACTGTGGCGGTTTGGAGCGGTTCAAAGAGTAAGAAAATATTGAATTTAGCAATTGCCGTTTAACTTCAACCGGTAGCGAGTCAAGTATGAGGTGGGGGAGGTACCCGCTCTTTATAAAGGTGCACTCGGGGTAGAGAACGTAATTAAGCTCTATGCCTGGTACCAAGTTTTCATAGAGAGTTGATGCAAAAATGTTAGTTCGGAGTTGACTTAACACCCCAACCTTTACCATCTCGAAAGGTTCCAAATCAGAATAAAGCTTCAAGTTGGCTGAAGAGTCTAAATTTAAAAGTTAAGGAAATACAAAAGGAAATATAAATTTACTTCGCAGATTTTGGTAGTTTCTAGAAATCAAATAACATACTTGTGAATAGGGGAGAATAGAAACTATTGAGGAGAAACGTGCTTTGATGTTACCCCGGTCTACAATCATCTCTTGACGGTTGATCATCAAACTGGGTAAAGCTAAATCACGGGTATAAAACGAATCAGTCGAGATAATCTGATGGTGGCTATGCATCTGTATAAGCTTAGAGAATTGCGTCTCAGTTGTAGCAAAGTCATCGTTAATCTCGTCGTTCAAAAAATCAAGGTCTACAATATAAAAATCAATATTTAAAAAAATTGGATAAATACTTACGGAAAAGTTGGAGAATTAGCCAAATTAAAGTATTATCTCGTTTTAGTTTGTATCCAAATCCATCCGTATCCTCTAATACTTCAAAGGTGCAAGAGTTCGAATAAATACTATGCTCAACCATGTTATAGAACTGATTTAATATGTCCAGATATTTCAAGAAGCTATATTAATAAATAATAGGTTAGAATATCAATCATAGAAAATAGTATTGATTACCCAATCGATACGAAATAAGTAAGCTTGTCAGCTAGTTCTAAAGCAACTTCCCAAACCTTCATATGTTTTTTATTTATTTCAGTTTCGGGCTTACCGTTAAGCGTTTGATTAGGAATAGCGCAATTCCATGCTGCAACTTTAGTACTAATTTCAATATCTAAAAAAAAACTGTCAGTTGCTATCGTTCATAAATAAATTAAAATTTAAAACTTTGTCTCATTCAATGAAAAAATAAAGTCGTAAAAGGTAAATACTATACCTTTCATAATAGTAGTGAAGTCGAAGTAATCTTGTGTATCCCGACAAAAACAATAAACTATATAAGTCATCGCTTTTAACAAACTTGTTTGTGGGTCGTCTAATTTAGCTAAATGGTAGACGATTAATTCAAACGGTGCATTTTGATACAACAAATCTACTAATTGATTAAATTCTACATCATCTACATCTTCCGAACTTCCCTAGTTTAAGAAATGCATTTAAAAATTTGTAAAATCTATTTTAAAAATTTACATAGTCAGAAGAGATTAAAGGTGCTTTAAATTTAGCATTAACTGTATCAACTTTAGGATTAGGATCATCAGATTCAATTTCTGATGCATATAAACGGTCCGCATCGGCAGTATAACAAATCAATGGGTATTTTTCATCTAATAATAAAAAAATTAATAAATAAATCCACATTACTTTTTTTTTTAAATATATATTTAAATAGACTAAAAACTAAATGAATTATACCTGGAGCAAATAGCGTCGATCTAAAATACTTCTTCAAAGGTTCTATATTTTTACGGTAAATAGGAATAAGGCTCCAATGTATTTTTAAATCTTCTTCAAATTCATTCTTATCATCATTAACCTCATCAAACTAAAAACATTATTAAAAGCTTCTATAAAAAATGTACTATTTTTAGTAACCGAAATAAAGTAAGAAATCCGCTATAATCTTCAACTATTTGTTTCGGATTATCACCTTTCAACTTATCATAACCAACACTAATATTTATAATTTTTTCTAAAATGGATTGGATAGGAGCAACTGTTAATTTTAAAGTTTCAGATTCTTCATTTGGTAGACAATTTAACGAATGCAAAATAGATTCTAACAGCCCAGTAGCTGCTACATTTGATATTTGAGTTGGTTCTAATACTTGAATGTAGCTGTTAAGAAAAGTTACCATTATTGATAAAGAATTTAAATCGGTAGTAAACATCTCTTCTGCTAAACCTATGATAAGTTGTTCGGCTTTAGCTTTGATTGGGTAAATGTCGTCGTAGCTCTGTTCATTTACATCACATAAGAATAAACTACTATCACTACTACTATCTTTTGGTAAAGCTGGATAGCCAAACTGGTCCCATAAAGGTTCAGTCGAGCTTATATAGTTCTGTAGCAAGGCTGTAAATCCAGCTAAACCTTCATCGTAGCTAGGTAGTTGTTTCAAATAATGTGATACTATCTCATACGTCTCCATAATTTTAAGAAGGGTTTAGTTAGGATATGTTCAATAAAAGTGCTGATTCCGATTCTTGTTTTAAACCTCCAATTCGACTCAAGTGACGAATATATTGAATTTAGCCGATATTGCTTCCCGCATTATCAGGGTCTAGCGAAATTTATTAGTTTCAATACCAAACAAGCAATCCGGAACAATATAGTTAAAGTCTATTTCTAAAGCTTAATTATTAGACAGCTTAATATTAGATGACAACCGTAGATATCCGAAGACAAATATTCAACAAATTAATAAAGAATATAAAATTCAACGTTTACTACAGCAGCTACTTGAAATTTTAAGAGATCTAGATTTTATTAGTTACCAGATATTAGCAGTAAAAAAAACTCTTTCACCACCTTATTGTACCAATTTTTTTAAAAATAAGCCAATTAATTTTAATTAAACTTAAATTAATTCTGATATTCTAAAAGTATAAAGCAGTTAACAGCAGAATACAAGTCATTGAAGAAACAAGTTACACTTCTTATATAAAAGATAGTAAATATTCAAGTCTTTTAATCTATTTGACAGCTTCAAGCACTATATAGATTATATTTTTTTACTCATAAATCCGACAATTTTCTTAAATACAATCGTACAATATTTAAAATTTGATAGTTCTGCTATTTAGAGGTATGGTGAAAGAATAACTAGTGTAAAATAAATTTTGAATAGCTGTGTATATTTGAAAACTTTAGTATTTTTAATTATTCAACGAACTTAGCTTTTAATTGGATGCTAACCATAAAAATATTAAATTTGATTAACTTAAATATCAGTTATCATAGTATTAGCTGAATTTTTTTTAAAGAATTAAACATAAATCTATTAAAATTAAAAGTATTTAAAGTATATATCATCGATTTAGGTAATCTCTCAACCAGCTCTTTTAATCAATAACTATATATATAATTATAGTCTAGAATAAGCTAATAAATCTACGAAATTCCTTTACATATTATTAACCTTATTAAATTAATTTGGTATTATTAGCCTTTTTAAACATTTTTACAATTTAGAGACTTATTTTAGTTGAGAATTAGAGTAACCTTTAAGCTTTATTTTAGTAAAGTTAATTTAATTAATTTAATTAATTTAATTAATTTAACTAATATAACTATTCATTAAGTGTAAATATGCTTTATTATTTAAAAAGATAGGCTTTAGTAGTTATACTTAATAAATTCCAAAGTATAAAATAGCTAAGACTTAGCTGTTTATTTTTAGATAAAAGTAATAGCTTTAAGTATAACTTGACTAAAAAATTCAAGGGTAGAATCAGATATATAAATATTTTAAAAAAACTTTCTTAGTAGTTTAAATAACTGCCTACACTTTTTAATAACTTCTTTTACATTTAAAAAATCTAAAAGTTAAGCTTTTAATAACATTTAGATAACAATATACAATTTTTAAAATTATTTTTATTAACAAATCAGCTAAAAAAAGCCCTTTACCTTTAAATATTATTACAAATAACCTTAAAATTTATAAATTTAAAGTATAATATATTAGCTAAATTTATATACAGTTTATTTTATAAATAATTATTTAATATATATTATAGTTACTTAAACACTAACTTTAAAAATACTTTATATGATAATTTTAATATAATTTATAAACTTATATATTTTTAAATACTAAATCTTTAAATTATTTTATTAAACTATATTTATAATTTTTATTTTTATTTTTTTAAAGCTTTTTAACTATTATATATTTTTTAAAATTATTACCACTTTTTTAATTTATTATAAAAAACTATTATTTTTAATAGTATTATTTTATTACAAAATTATAAAAATTAAATAAAAGTTTAAAATTTTAAATATATATTTTTATTAAAATAGTATAGTATTTTCAATTTTTTTATAGCTATAAATATATATTTAAACTTTTAATTAAATTTTTCTATAAAAAAAAGAAATTTATAATAGTTTATAAACTAAATAATAGCTTTTTTAGTTAAAATACATAAAACAATTAGTTTATTTAGTTAATTTAAGCTATAATTATATTATATTATATTAGTTACATATTTTATAAATAAGTTATAATAGAATTATATTTAATTTTTAAAGGTTAGATATATATTTTTTTAAAACTTCATCTTATTATAATTAATATATAATAATTTAATTTATATTTTATAATAATTTAATTATTATTAACTAATATAACTATTGAATAAATAATTTATAGTTTATTTTATATTTATTATTTGCTTATAAAAGCTATTTAAGCTTTTTTATTTATTAAAATTTTATTTTAAATACTTTATATATTTATAATAAGTTAGAAAACCTTATAGTTAATATAATTTTAATAAAAATAACAAGTTAAAATTAATTAAATTATTATATATTTAGAGTTATTTATATAATTTCTCTAATATTTAATATATTATATCTAGCTTTTTAAATATTTTTAGCTTAAATTTACTAGTTTTTAGCTTATTATTTAAAAGTTTAATTTTTTAATAAAGTATATTATAAAAAAGATAATTTAAAAATAAACTTTTATTTTTTAATTATATTTAAAAAATAAAAATAAAATAATAAAAACTAATAAAATATATAACAGTTTTAATATTATTATTAAGCTTTATTAAATAATTAAGTTAAAAATAAGTTTTTAGTTTTAATAAATAATTAAAATAAAATAAGTAAATTAAAATTAATATATAATTAAATTAAAAGTATTTTTAATTTAAAAAAACTAAGTTAAAATTAAATACTTTAGTTTAATATTATATTAAAAATTTAAAAATATATATATTAATATTTAAAATAAATTTTAAAAAAGTTTAATTAATATAAAAAAGTATTTAATTAATGTAATAATACTTTATTTATAAAGATATTAAATAAATGAATAAATAAAAATAAGTAATTTATATTAAATTTTAGAAAAAAATATTTTTAATAAAATATTATATTAAAAGTTAAGTTATTAATAATTAAATTAAAAATATTACTATTATTATATTAATAATAAAATAATTATACTATTAAAATATTTTTAATAAAAACTTATTTAAATAGTAAAATTATTTTTAAATAAATTATTTAATAAAATAACTTTTAATAAAAGGGTTTTATTTTAAAGAAAACTTATTAAACTTTTAAACTATATATATTAGTCTAATATTTTTAATATTTTAAAAATATTGTATTATATAAATATTTACTATATTTATATATATATAGTTAACTTACCTTAAATATTATTATTATTATTTTTAAAACATTATATATATTAATTTAATTAATAAAAAATATATAACTACTATATATTTTTATATCTATTTATATTAATTTATTTAAATTTTTATGTAAAAACCTTTTTTAAGCTTAGAAAAAGTAGTAAAATAATATAAATTTATAAAACTTTTAAAAAAAATTAAAATAATAGATTTAAAATTTATAAATTTATAAATATAATAAATTAATATATAATAAAGTATTAATTTTTATTATTATTTTATATAAATAAATATTTTAAAATAAAATATAAATTTATTAGTATTAATTTATAATAAAATTTAATTAATAATAAAAAAGTAATTAGATTTAAATAATATAGCAAACTATAAAATTAAATATTTATAAAGAATTTATTATAAAGTATAATTATAAAAATTTAATAATAATAAGTAAACTTAGTAATAAAATTATTATTAATTTTAATATAATTAAAAATAATAAATTAAATAATATAAACATAATAGTAAATTATATTAATAATATTATATCTTATTAAAATATATTAATAAAAATAAATACAACTTTTTTTACTATTTAAATTAATAATAATGTATAATATTACTAAACTTAAAGTTAATAATTAAATAACTAGTATTAATATTTATGCTAATAGTAAATATATTATTATAAAACTAAGTATAGTAAATAATAAATATAATTTTTTTAGCATTTTTTTAATTACTAATATATATTTGCTATTTTTATTAAATTTTTTTATTTAATTATTTAATAATTAAATATTTATTTTTAATATAAATAAATTAATAAATAAAATAAAATATTTTAGCTTAAATAATACTAGTATTATATATTTTTATTTAAATATAAAAGATATAGTTAAGAATAAATTATTTATAAAAATAAATAGCTATTAAATAAAATTAAATAAAATTAAATTTAAGCTCAATATAAATATATATACTTTATATAATAAAATTTATAAATTTAATAACTACTTAGTTAAAAAGTTTATTTAAAAAGTATTTTATATAAAATTTTATTTATTTTATTATAAAGTATAATTTTTTAACTAAAATATAAATAATATTATCAAAAGTATTATATTAAAATTTATTTATAATAAAAAATATATAAGATTAGTTAATATTAAATCTAATAGTTATAATTATTTAATAATTTATAATAATATTATATTTTTAATATTTAGTAAATTTATTTAATAAAAAATATATTTAATATAAATGTAAGCATATATTGTTAAAACAACTGAAAATATACTTTTATTTTTTTTTAAATATATTATTAATAATAGTATTAAAGTATTTTTTAAAAAGCACATATTTATATATTTATAATAGTAAATATAAAATTAATATATTTAATTATATAATATTATATACTAATAGCAAAATTAAAAAAATAACAAATTTAAATATAAATATAAATATACTTTTAGTTAAAAATAGTATATTTAATTTTAAAATACTAAATAAATATAAATATATAGTTAAATATAAGTTATAAAAAATCATATTATTTTATACTTATAATTAATAGTTTTAATTTTAATTTATTTAATATAAATGTAAAATTTATTAGCTTTATTTAATTTTTATTAAAATATAATATTAATAAATAGATATATATATAAGTATAAATTATATTTATTAGAAATAATTATAATAATAAGTTATTATTTATTAGTTTATATAAAAAGCTATTATAAAATTAATATATTATTATACTTTATAATTTTTTTTATTAATAATAAAAGTACTACTAAAGATACTTATTTAATATATTTACTAATTATTAAAGAAAAAAAAATGTATATAATATTAAAATCTAATTTTAATAATATTTTAAATATAAAAAAGCTAAAAATAATTATTAAAAGTAATAGTATTATTATATATAAAGTATATAAATTATTTACTTTTATTATATTATATATTTTAGTATATAGCTATAAACTAAAAATTAATATAATTGATTTAACAATGCTAAAAAAATTATAGTTATTTTTTTATTAATATTTATATTAAAAATAATAAATTTACTACATTTTATAATTTATTTAATTATAAATATAAATTAGAAAATTTTAATATTAAAAAAACTTAAGTATATTAATATTAAAGAAAAATTATAAGTTAGTTAGTTAGTTAAATAACTATAAATTTATATAGTAATAAAAAGCTTAAATAGCTATTAATTATATTATAAGCTAGAAAAAATTATTTAACTAAAAATAATCTAATTTAATAATTTATAAATAATTTTTATAATATTAATAAATTTAAGAATAGTTATTATATATATACTAAAAATTTTTAAATTAAATTTAATTTTAAAAGCTAAAAAAAAATTATACAAATTAAAAAAAGTAAATAATTTTAATAAAAAATTTATGTAAAATTAATAAATATTTAAGTATATTAAAAAATTAGTAGCTATATTTTGAAGAAGTTTTAATATTTTATTTTATAATTTTATACTATTTTGCTACTTTTTTAAAATTTAAGCTTAATTATTTTTATAATTTTCAATCTTTATTTTTAAAAAGTTTTGTAAATTTATACTATATTACTACTTTTTAAAAAATATAAGGCTTAAAAACTAGTATTTTATAAATTTATAATTTATAATATACTAATATATCTTTACTTTTACTATATAAAAATTAAAAAAATTTAAATAGTAATAAAATTAAAAAACTATTATTTAATAAGCTAAATATTATTTTAAAGCTATTAAAAATATTATTTAAAAATCTAAATATATTAAATTAATTATATAAGTTTTTTTTAAAACTTTTTAAAATATAAAAGTTAAAAAAATTTTAATAAGTAATTTTTTAAATAAATAAATTTCTTATTTAATAAATTAGTGCTATAGTTTTATTAAGCTTTATTATAATTTATTATAAAATATAAATATTAAAATAGTATTATAATATTTAAAAGTTTTTTATTTTATAATTTTTACAATAAAAAATTATAATTTATAAGTATAACAAACTAATTAATATTTTTAAATTAAAATATTTTATAGATTTTTTTTTATTTTATTTTTTAAATTAAAAATTTCTTTTAATTTTACTTTATAGTTTACTTATATTAGTAAAATAAATTTGTATATATATTAAATCAAATTTAAATTATGTAATAAAATTTTTAAAATAAAATAAATTTATTAATATAAACTAAAAAAGCTTTTTATTTATACTAGCCTATTTAATTATATTTTAAACTTTATTTTTATAAATAAAGTAATTTAATTATTATTATTTATTTGTTAAAATAGTTTAGTTTTATTTAATACTTTTATATTAATAATAATTTTTATATTAAATTAATAAATAGATTTATTTTTAACTATTAAAATATATAAATTTATTATAATATAAAATATAAACTTTAAATATTTTATTTATTTTTCTACTTAAAAATTACTTTAATACTAGACATTATTTAAAAAAAATTAAAATAAAACATATAAACTAAATTTTACTTTAGCTAAAAAAGGCTAAAAATAGCTATTTTAAAAGTTACTAATTTATTTTTAAGTAAAAACCTTTTATTATAGTTATTTAGTATAATTAATAAATACTTTTTATATTTATTTAAGTTATTTTTATTTTTTTTCTAAAGTTTTAAAAATATTTTAATATTAAATACTTTAAAAATTAGAATTTATTTAAAAATAAAATAATATAAATTTAAAGCATTTTATATGTTATTTCAAAAATTTTAAAATAATTTAAAATAAAAGTTTATTAAATATTTTGATTTAATAAACTATATACCTACTTTAAACTTTTTTAACTAATTTTTATCTTTATAATATTCAATTATATATACTTTTTTTTCATTAGCTTTATATAGCCTCCTTTTAAAAATTTATAGTTAAATTTTAATAAACATTTTATAAAAAGAATTAAAAATACTATTTGTAACCTACCTTATATTTATTAATTTTAAAAAATTATTATTAAATATAAATATAATAAAAAGTAGTTAAAACTAATATTTTATATTTAAAATAATTAAAATACTCTAACTATTAATATTAAATTGATAAATTTTACTATATAAATATATTATTATAATTAAACTTATAAATTTAAATAAAATTTTAACTTATACATTATATATATATATTTAGTTTTTAAAGTTATTATAAATATAGTGTTTTTATTTTTTGATTTTAAATACTTTTATAATATTATAAGATTAAAATTTATAGCTTTACTCTACCTGCATATTATAGCTTTATTTCTTAGTTAGCCATTTTCTATTTTTTTTCTATTTTCTTTCAAAATAATTCCTTTAAACAAGGCCTACAACATTTATTTTATTTATTAATCTTTTTAATGATTGCTTATTCTTGCAAACTTGATATTTTAGCTTTTTAGCTTTTAAGGAAATTAAATAAGATTGCAGTTTAAATATAAACTTATCTTTACTTAGTAAGCTTTCTAGTTGACAGTATTGTAGAACTTACTTCCAGTACCCACATATCTGATCCTTCCCTACCCACACAGTCTCTACAATTCTAACAATATTTGCAGTCTGGTACCTTTTCTAGCTCTCTAAGCTCAAATCCTACCTTCACATGCTTATTAGCTCCAAGGTAAGTTTGATCCACTTAGATATTCTCTTATCTCCTAGTACCTTTCTTGCATCAGCAGTTAAAAAATTCCTCTCCCCTCCAAATAACCACCGATAAATCTACCCCTCCCTGGATACCCTGATGGAATTTTCCCATTAGCTCTCTCTATCTCCCCTCCCCACCTTTATTTTATCTTTAAAAAATAAAACACGGGTTGTATGGCCTACGAAATATATATATGTATATTGATTTATTTTAAAGTGCAAATATGTTTTTAAATAAAACCAGTTTATACTTTTTATTGAATTTTATTAACTATAATAGGCAGTTAAATTGATTTTTCGCATATATTTAAAAATACTGTTATATTTGAGTGTCGATTCTAATAATCTATTACAATACAGTTACGTACTGTTCTATTTTTATTTCCTTGAAATTTCAAATGCTTCGTAGCACCAGGTAGGCTGTTAAGTTTATCTTTGAAAGAGCCTTAGATTTGATATTAAATAGATCAGTAATCAGTAAAATGAGTTGAAAGTTAAGAGTTTTTTCATAAATTAAAATTTATTACCCATCACCTTGGATGGAAATTTGGTATTAACCTGACGAAACCTTCTAACGTATAAATTAAAAGGTTTAATAAAACATCGGTCTTTTATCTCTTATTAACAATATATATTACATATATAATTTGATGTTTATATCAAAATCTCTTCAATTATTTTTGCCATTTTTCATTCCAATTGGTAGAATTTAAACTAATTCATTTAAAAATTAGAATATAATATGATTTGGAATTGTTCCTCCACCACAAAAAGTAAAAAATAAACTTTTCTTAAAAGCTTTATTTATTTAATCTTTCAAAACCATAAAACATCCAATTCAAAATTTAACACAACTTATAACCGCAGCTGTAGCATTATTTTAAAGAAAACCAAACTATGAAATTCCAACTCGCTACTTTTTTAACTTCAGTTCTCGCTTTAGGAGTTTTAGGTAGATATTTAGATATTTTCACAACTAACTTCTTTTATCTTTAGCAAGCCATCACAATTCCCACAACCATATTAAACATCGTGTAGAAGATGTAAGCAAGACTTCAATCGATTTAGCTAGCGACCCAACCAACCCCGACCACTTTTTAGTTACTGTAAAGAGAATTGACGATCTAGTTACTAAGGATGGACATCCTTTAGCTGAACGTGTAATTTCGATCGCCTTAAACTTCTACGTAGAAGGTGAGAATTTGTTACTTAATGGAAACAAGATTGTGCCTGTACGTAATGACGCTACTGTTACCGCAGTCAACGCCACCTATGTTCGTGGAGATATTAGCAAAGAGAAAGCTAAACATCTCATCAAACATTTCGAACAGGGTTTAGTTAATGTAGCAATCACTACCGCAGTTGATGATTTCGTTTTAGTCGATGAGGAAGGTAATAAGGTCTTAGGTCGTCGTATATCTATCCATGAAAAGATTTTGGAGATTGAAGGTAGAGAAGTCACCCAAACCGAATTCTCTGAGCAGGTTCTAGACTTGTATGCGAACGGAACCCTTATCCGTAAGGTTTCCAAACCTAAATTGGAATCCCTCGTCATCGTTAAAGGTAATTTTACTATTTTGGCTTGACTTAACTTATATTTTTTAGTTTTAAACTCTAAATACGCTTGTGGTGGTGCTAAAGCTTGGGCTCGTCTCCCATCCTTAGTACGTAGAAGTATTGTAGGTGCCTTTATAGGTTTAATTTTAGCTATCCTGGCATACATTCCGATCGCCTTTTTAATATATCGTCATCGTCGTAATTCCACTCCTTCTTACGACTCCCTTGCCACCGAGGAAGATGTTTTGCCTAGCTACCATGAGAAAGATGCTACTATTTTCTGCGAAGTTGATGTCAAAGAAGAGACTAAAAGCACTGCTATGGAAGCTATCGTAGACGAAGGACATCATCTTTAACTTGTTTTATTACGTAATTGAATCCTACATTTTGTTCATCACTTTCTAGTAAACGTATTCATTTATATGCAACAATTATTTTCTAGGATAATTTTCAACTTTACATTATTTATTTTAAAATATATATAACTATAGTAATTATTTTAAGGTACGGTGTTTTAATATTGAGATAATCTGATATACTTATATATTTAAATTAAAATAGTTTTATGTACATTGGTCGCCAGAATTAACTGTAGGTAAAGGAGCTGATTTTTAAGGAATATATTTGATTTCTAGTAAAAAATAATTTATTGCTATGACTAGTAAAGTTGCACGGATTTAAAAGATGCTATAAGATCTAATTTGTTACAATATATTATATACATATTAGCTATTTTCAAAAAGTAATTGATTCCTATTTACAAAATTTAACAATTTAATAAATAACTGGTAGATTTACTACAACTAAATTATTTATTTAAAATAATGTATAACTTTGTTAGTAAAAATATTTAAATTCCAGCATGTTTTACCAAAGATTATTTAGCTTTTTTAAGTTTGATAGGAGATAAATACTATAAAAATATATATGGCTACATATGCATTCAAGTACTTAAGAAAGTAGCTTATTCCAAATTAAAATGTTGATAAAAATAATTTGATAAAATTGGCTAAAATTTTTAAAAATATTGTGCTTAAGTATATTTACAAAGTATAGAACTGTATTATTCTGTTGCACTTTTAGTAGACTCTTTTTTACAATCATTTGTGTTTTATAAAAATGATGAATACTACTAAGAAAAGTAACATGCTATAAAGCAGTATATTCATCTTTAAAAATATTAATATTAGTTTGTTTTAAAAAATATGTAAAAATTTATGCTATTAATATTATTATTTAAAACTTAATATATAAATTATAATATAATACTAATAATAAAACTCTAGTTTGAAAATTAAGAAATATTGTACTTTAAGAAGGATATTTTATAAATATATAAATTAATTTAATATAAATAAATATAGAAATATATAGTAATTATATATATATTATTAGCTAAATTAATATATATAGTATTTTAAAAATTATAATAATAATATTTAATATAAATTAACTATATATATATATATAATAAATATTAATATAATAAAGTATTTTTTAAAATACTAAAAATTTTAAGTTAATATTTATAATTTAAGAGTTTAATAAATTCCTCTCTTATTTACTTCAATATTCATTTAATAATTCTTTGCAATTTATATCTGATTGATTTACCTAGCTGTTTTGATTTAATAGATAGCCTTTCCATTTAACAAAAAATTAATATTAATCATTTTTAGATTTATGCTTAACTATATTTTCTATTTTAAAAAAATTATTAGCATTATTTTAATTTTTAATATTATTAATATCAAGCTTTAAAAATTCTTCTTACATTATAAGCATATTTCTTTAATCTATTATTTTAGTTTCAATAGTATTAATAATTTTTATAGGTTCTATACTATTATTATAATTAAAATTATTTAGCTTCCAAAAATTATAATATAATTATAATTCAATATTTGCTAAGTAAACAAAGTTTTAATATTAAGTAATAAAAAGACTAACTATAATTGTAACTTAAAAGTATCTTTATTAGTAATTTTAATAGAATTTTTATTATTTAACTTATTAAATATACTTATTAATTTAGCAAACTTTATTTTAATTTTAGACCTAAAGCTTCCAAATTTTTTATTATATAATAGTTCAGTATTTAAAGCTTACATATTTCTTTTTTTACTTATTAGTGTACAAAAATTATTTATTATTAATAACTTAATATTAGAAATGTAATTTTTATATACTCCATCAATTACAATATAATTAGTTTTAATAAATATTTTAAATTTATTTTATACAATATTATTTTATCATTACATATACTATACAATTTAAATTCACTAATAAGTAAAATTATTTTATTAATATCTATATATACTTGAGTTCTAAATCCAACTTTTTTAAATTTATAGCTATATATAGATTTATTATTTTTACTATAATAAAAAACTTTAGTATTATAGCTATCTAATATTAAAGTTATATACTTAAATTTATCAGAATTATTAGCTTGTATAAAAATAATTCTTAACTGAATATTAGAAAACATTTTTCTTAATAGCTTTGGAAAAAATATTACCTATATAAAATTATTTATAAATTAGATAAAATGTACTTGATAGTATAAATCTACTAATATCATTTACAAAGTATCTACTTATTAAATGTTATAAAGTTAATAATCCCTTTTTAATACTTTTATATAAACTACAAAATTTATTCTTATTAAATAAAACTGTTAAAAAGAAAAATACAGGTATAGTATCTAGCTTATTAAATAATAGCTCTTTAATTTCATTAATATTTGGAATTTCTTTTAATTCTATTTTATAATATTTTGTAAACTCCATTATTAGTTATTGTTAGTCAAGAAATTACCAATACTTATCAATTAATATTTTATATTATAGTTGAAAATTTAAAAAAGTATTATTTATTTTATATTTCTAATTAAAAATATTATATATTTAATATATTAAAGAATTTATATAGTATAAATAAAGATATATTAGTAAACTATAAACTAAATATTTATAAAGTATTATTTTTTAAGCTTGGTATTTTAAAAAAGTAGCAAGGTAGCACAAATTTACAGAACTTTTTAAAAAAATAAAGTTTGAAATAGTAGGTTTGAAATTTATAAAAAGTAGCAAGGTAGTACAAATTTATAAAACTTTTTAAAAAATAAAGTTTAAAATAGTAAGTTTGGAAATTATAAAACTTTTTTAAAATATAGCTACTAATTTTTTAATATACTTAACTATATCTTA
>JAWQFY010000434.1:0-31740 GCA_037055185.1 Capillidium rhysosporum | reverse complement strand
AAAAATACTAAAAATTTATAAAATTATATTAAGTATATTTAGTAAAATACTAGTAAAGCTAATTTAAAAAAACTTATAAATAGCTACAAAAAATACTTTAATAGAGTAACTAAAGCTTAAAGCTATAAAATTAAGTATTAAAAATTAGATTTATACTAATATTTTATATTTTAATATATTATTTTAGTTTTTTTTCTTAAAATTTTTTAAATATATCTTCTTAATATATCTAAATTTTAAAAAGGTATAATACTTTTAAAAATACTATTTACTTTATAAAAATTAAAGTTTTTAAATAACTTTTAGTAAAATATACTAAAAGTTTTAAATTTATATATATATTACTAAATATATAATATATATTTATTTAGTTAAATCTTAATTATTTTAAGATTTTAAAATTTTATTAAGTTTTTTATATAAAAATTAACTATTTTTGAAAGTAACTAACCTTTTATTTAATTTAATTAAATTTATTATAAATTTTAACTTTTTTATTATATTTAATAAATTTTTTAGTTAAATTTTTAATAATATATAAATATTAAAAAAATAAAGTATATAAATTAAAATAATTTTATTAAATTAATATATAGCTATTATTTTAATTTTTTATTTAAAATTATTTATATTTATATTTAATATTTACTTTTTTTAAAGTTTATTTTTATATATTATTACCAAAATAGTTAAGCTTTAATTTTTCTATATTTAATATTTTTTAATAGTTATTGTTTTTATTAAAATTTTATTATAAAACTTTTTTAATTTATTTTGTTACTTTATTATTAAATAGTTATAAATTTTACTTTAATATTTTCATATATATATATTTATTTTTAGATTACTTTTTTTATTAATTTTAATTAAATAAAAATTTTTAGCTGTTTTATTTAATTTAAAAATTTATTACTTTTTTTTAGCTTAGTTTTATATTATTTAAAATAAAGTTTAGTTAAAATTATTTATTAAACTTTTATAAAAAAAATTAATTATTATATAAATAATATTATTATTTTTTTAAAACTTATAGTTATTAATATAACTTAATATTTAATTAACTTATAATAAAAACTTTTATTTATTAGTTTTATTATTTTAGCTTAATATAAACTATTTTACTAATATTATAAAAATATTTTAAAAGTTTTTAATATTTATTTATTTTTATTTAAAAAATTTAGTAGTAAATTTTAGATTTATAATACTAGTAATACATTTTAGTATTTTTTTTCTAAATATTTACTTACTATTTTTTTACTTTTTAGCTAAGCTTTTAAAAAACTTATTAGTTAGTATTTATAATTTAGATATTATTTAAATTGTTATTAAAAATCAATTAAATATAATTAATATTTTTATTAGTTATAAAAAACTATGTAAATTTTATATATTAATTAATAATTCTTTAGTTTGTATTTTATTTTTTTATAATATCAATTTTTTTACTTTTTTAATATTTATTAAGATTATTTTTAAATTTTAAATAGCTTTTTTATTATTTTTTCACTTTTATTTATTTAATTTTTATTATTTAAAAAAAAATTATTAGAAAACTTTTTAATTTTATATTTTTAGCTATTTTTTAGGTTTTATATAATTTTAAAATTAAAGCTAAAATTTGCATCTTATAATTTTATTCTAAAAATATGAGTTTTTTATAGCTTATATTTAAAATATAAATAATATTTTGTTTTATATAATAAAATTATAGTTTATTATAATATATTATAAATAATTATTATACTTACAATTAAATTTTCTATTTATATTATGTTTTTACTCTTTTATAATAATATTAATATATATATATATATTTAATTTTAAACTTATTTTTTATATTATTTATAAAATGTATTTTAATAGCTAAAAAAATTTAAAAATACTTAAAATTTTACTTTAACTATAATTAAAATAAATTATAATATATATATAACTTGTAAATTTAAAAACTTTAATTATAAATCTAGTTATTAAATATTATATAAAATTAATAATTTATATAAAAATTAAATCTAACTAAAATAGTTTTAGATATTTATTAAAAAGTAATTAAATTAAATTTTCTTAATAAAAACTTTAAAATTAAAATAATTAAAATTTTTAACTAATTATTTTATTATTACCTAATAGTATAGCTCATTTGTAAACCTAAATATAAAAATTTATAAATAACTTTTTATTATTTATTTTTACTTTTAAACAATATTTGTGTATATAATTTTAATATAAAATAAAAAAATTTGTAACAAAATTGTTATAAATTAATTATAAGTACAATTTGCATAACTGCCTTTAATAATTATTTTAAAGCTATACCCTGCACCAACTATATATTTGCTAATCTTTTTTAACTACACCTACAATTCCTATATTTAGCTTAGTGCATCTCTTTAATTTACAATTTGTAAGTTTTTTTGTTTTATTGAGAAGGTGCTTAGTTTGTTAGTATTATTCAATCTATCCAAAATTTTAAAACGTTTAAACATCACTAACTTAATAAGTAGGTAATATTAGCTAAACAGTTCGTCAACAGTGACTATACTTTATCTAGTATGTTTTACCCATAATATTTATTAAAGATGGGGTAGTACAAGGTGTGTATATTTTAAATATATTTTATTAAATAAAAATAGATGATGCCAAGTTTTTACAATGAAATTAACAAAGTGTTTTAAATTTACTTTTTCTTTTTATAAAGCAACTTTAAAAGGCTGGAATTCGAGCTGTACTATTTTAGTCAATAATCCCCAATATTGATTTAAATTTAGATTGGAAGAAGTGTATTGGGAGGAACTCAAATTATGGAAGTGTATGAAAGCTAACCAATTAAATACAGTTTTTGGTTAATCATTTTAAAGTAAAATTATCCGGGTTGGGTGTTTATAAATTTTTAGAAGAAAATTGGAAATTTAATAATAAGTTGGTACAAAATGAGTACCTTACCTTCGAAGCGCAGCTCAACAGTTTGATGCGGTAGGGAGCTGTGCTTACTACCGCAATGCTATAGGGTAGGAACGAGTGTATTAATATAAATGTACCCATTTAAATCTTAGCAATCATCACCTTTGTAGCTAAAATGAAGCGATATGCATGGTAGCACCTAAGTTTTAAATGCAACCAGGTTCCATTAAAGTGGGTTGGCATCGGACGACATTGTTTAGAAGCGGTGCTATTTTTAAAAACGGATATAAATTTCAAATGGACGGTACTGCAGTTTAACGGAAGGTACCTAACTAATATCTTAGCTTTAGGAAGTTTTAGTTTAAATTACCGATCGTTTCCTAACTTTATTTTTAGAATTGTGCCTACCGTTGGATCAACTTCACAAATTCCTAAAATTGTACGTGGCGCAAGGGCCCGTAAAATCCCTTTGCAGTTGGAGCTACATCCATCAGTTAACCTAATTTTAGGTATAAGCTTTTGAAAATTATTTCCAAATAGAGCAAAAATAGCTTCGAAGATAAAAAAGTAATGGTTGCAACTAAAATATATATTAATTACAAAAGCAAGTTTATTAGGGAGAAGGGGTAGGAGTGAGAAGTATCTATATGTTAACTTAAATAACTATAGTAATGATCGTCGTCACTATCTTCCATGCTATGCCATTGGTATTCCCTATAAGCTGTTAATCGTTTCCTCTCTTCGCATGTCTTATAGTCACTGTAAAGGAAAGGGTCAGGAATAATCTTTTTCCTTTGGTTGTAAGCCACCACAAATTTATGTTCCAAAATATCGGAAGTAGTGGGACGGCTTTCAGGGTTAGTAGCTAACATATCTTTAAGCAGACTGGCTGCTTTATACACGACAGCGGGAGTATCCGAAGTTGGATAATGGACTGAAGTTGTTGATTGACTTTGACCTTGGTAAAATGTAGTGGTTGAAGGGGAGTGTGATAAATAAGATTCGAGATGAGACACTATTTTTTCGGTTGTTGACGACCGGACTAAATTTCCTCCTAAATATTGTAAGTCGCACCTAGATATGTAGGGTTCCAACATGCTACCGATTACGATACCGGCACTGTAAATATCGATCTTAGGGGTACATATTGACCGGTTATCAAAAACTTCGGGAGCGATGTAGCCTAGAATGGGTTAGAATTTTAATTCTGACATCCTTTTTACCTGGTGTACCACACGAAGGGCACATTACAGACCCATCGATAAACGTAGATAAACCAAAATCTATTAAAACCAAATCACCGTTTTCGTCGACCATTAAGTTAGCAGGGGTAACATCCATATGTACTATGTTACGCTTATGAATACCGTCGAGAGCCTAAACCCAAAATTTAGTCAAAGTTTAGAAAAAAAATTACTGTAATCAGCTGCTTCGTGTACTTTGCAATATCTATCAAATCTAACCGGTATGCGTTGAAAGGGCGTAGGACTGGTAAAACTAAAACAGTATTTCCCTTAAGATCCAAGAATGTATCCAACAACTGAACAACGTGCTCTAATCCTTTAACTTTGTCTAAAAATTTAATTTCTCGGTCGGCATCTTCTTTGCTGAAGACCGTTTTGAAAGCGAGGGGCGTAAAATCGCAGGAACGGACCCCAAATTCGACCTTTGACATAGTAGTCTTTAAAATAAAGTTAGTAAAAGTAAACTTAAAATTTGCTACCGAAATCTTTGGTAAACAATCGTTAATCAAATATATCTTATCTTTGACTGATATTCTACGTTCACATGGTGCGACGTAAGCGTGTGCTTCCTCGATTTCATCCTTAGTAGGAATGTTAGGTGATAAAGGCGCAGTTGAGGTAGTAAGTTGTTCATCTATAGTTAAAAGGTTAGATGCTGGATGAATCAAACTGAAGTAGAGCGTCACAATAAAGTTAATATGATCAACGTGAATTGAACGCTTTACAACTGTGAAACATTACCATCTGAGGAAAATATGGGTTCTTCGTTAATCACAATCGAGGGTATTCGACGGTTGAGCCTTTTCCTTGTTGATGAAATATGTTCTTCGGATGCCGGTGGCATCAAGAAAGTTGGTGTCGTGTTGAAAGTCTTCGATCGAAAGCTTTGTTTATTTTTGAAAAGGTTCTTATTCATTATGGAGAAGGTCGTGTTAACTACGTTCATCGTTTTAAGTTGTGATTAACTATTTAAATCTAATAACAGAAAAATATTTAAGGCTGTCTTTTAGTTGGTTTTGCTACTAATTGGCAAAGTTGGTTTTGAAATTTAAAAAGATAAGTGAGTCGTTAGGTTCTTTTGAACCCGAGCTTATTATTTTATACCCTTTTAGTTGTAAAAAATTATTTTTATCAGCAATTCAATTCGACAATTAATTAAGCTTCTGGAATTAATTGGATATCAGAATTCTGTTCAATTAACCTTTGGCAATCACATCAATTTCGTTATCTCTAAAAACTGTAGTTGGAATAAGCATAAGTTTATGGGATGAGGTGTTCTCTATATCCAAGTTTTACATTTTAGTTTCTTAGATTGGCATTTCAATTTATCTTGCTTGAAAGTTGACTAGTAACCCTCCACACTACAAAATTTATGCCTTTTTAGATTGGAAAGATAAGGGATGTGTTTGATGCGTTTAATTTAACGAAAGGCAGCTTAAAGCAGGCTTGAAATAGGTGGAAAGGTGCGTAACCCTTTTTGAACGAAGTTCAGATGGTACAATACAAGTTTAGTTCTCATCTCCAACACCTAAAACGTCCTTGAATTACCTATCCTTTGTACCAAAGGGTGTAGACAAATTAGAAAAGTATACTAATTTTAGTTGATACAATTACGTAAGCATAATTACCAAAATAAACCTTACCGAGCACCAGTTGTTGTTAAACGCTACAGACGACGTTAATTCAATACAGTTGTATTGGATTTCGTTAATGATTCCTGTAAAATGAAATCAGCTTAAAAAGAAACTGGCACCGACTTGGATCTGGCTAAACTGATGTAATACCCAGCTTTTTGAGGATAAGCCGTAAATCAGCACGGTTTTGTAAGTTATTCTATTATTCCGTTTAGAAAACTGACGAAGTGAGTTAAGGACGTTAGTTTTAGTTTACTTCATCAGAAAAGCAGTACCCCACTCCAAACTTATTTCTAATCATGACTCACCAATAATTTAATAAGTTATAAGATGGGCTAAATTTGGCATTTAATATCAATTTTAGTTCCATTATAAAGCAATTAAAATCTTTACTAAAAAGCTAGAACTAAAACTACGTAATTGGATGTTATCAACTTTTTAGAATGTAGATTTTCTAATATGAAATAAGTGTTGAAGCTAAAACTTTGTAACGACAGAAATACTTTTTAATTTTATAATATATATGGCAAAGTTAACTAGAATTAGTATAAATTTATAATATACGCTTGTTTTACTTTCACCATATAAATAAATAAATAAATAAATATATACATATAAGTAGGTTACACTTTTATAGAAGTACTTACTTATTAAGGCAGTACGAAACAGTATTTACACACTTTGATACCTTTAATCTAGAACGCGTTTGTAACGAATTAAACTGGAAATAGAAGTAAATCATTGATCACAGTTAGTTTAAAAGTGATGGAACGTGTCGTTTTAAAATGAAATTAATACTACCTGTGTTAACGAACTGTTAATTTTTTTTTAGGATGTACTAAACGGTTGATCTGAAGCTCAGTTGTACGGTACACAATATGTAAATCATCGTTAAGGAGTTAAAGAGAGTCAACCCCCACCTTAAGTCGATCTGGAAGTTAAACAGGGAGGTATTAACATTGTAAATAGGGCGTTGACTACCAATTTCTAGCCTTTTTATTACAACTTTATTCTATAATTTTCAACGTTTGAGATGAAAATTAGATCAAAGGCGGTTGAAATTGATTAGTTAACCTACTCGGCACAATCGAGGGTAAAACGTATAAACTTGATAATACAAAATAGCTACAACTTTAGCTAAACACCTTAACCACCGTACATCAGCTGATACTTAAAGGGAAAATAGTGCGTTACTAATCCGTTTCATATAAACTGGAAGTATAAGGTTAAAATGAAAACCGGATAGAAAATGGATGTTGATAAAATTACCTATCAAAAACAATGTGACTGTCATCGCATCTCCGCAACTGTTCATTGACTTTTTATCTAAAAGTTTGTCGTACAACACACGCTGCCATTCACAAGTTTTTAAGCGTATAGTTTCTTTTTTGTAGTATAATAGCTGTTACTTCTTCAATTTCAAAATAAAAATATCGATTACTCTACTTGAGATAGTCGCCATTTAGCTCTATACAAGCCACATTCAATCTATACATAGCAAATTTAGCTGCATTTTTATTATCCAACTAAATTAAAACCATGCAGTTTCTGCAATGTTTTACATCTGTAGTGAGTATTATACGTTATTACCTATCAATATTTTATGCAAACATTACAATATTATTTGTGTACATCTGGTGAAGATTTCTGTTGATTTAACAATTTGAATACTAATTAATTTAAATGCAGCTTGAATATCTAACAATTTTTTCTCTATTATTAAAGTTTATCTTTGAACTTAGCCTTAATATCAAACTAGCATAATAAATTTAAACATTTATTAAAGCTACTATTAATAGAGCAGCCACTTTCTCTACATTAATATAATTTCATTAAAAGGAAGAAAATTTTTATTAATATACTAAATACAACTCTTTTTAAAGGGCTAGCTAGCTTTATCTTTTACAGCTAAGAAAAAGTTTATAATTAAATCTTATATACTTAACTACTTATTATTTTTAGTATATTTAAATTTGAAAAAGGATTTTTGATATAGTAAATAGCTATAGAAAACAGTAATATTAAGCTTAAAATAAATGATTTTTCTTATATTAGTTTTTTAAATTACTATTAGTATTAAGCATTATAACTTGCATTTATTATTATTAGTTAAGTATAATTAATTCAAGTATATTAAACTTAAATCTTTTACTAAAAAACTAATTATAAATAAAGTTATAAATTAAAAAGAATTTTTTATAAATAATATATATAAATATAAAATTTGTAAATAACTAAAAATAAAAATTATATAATTTATTATTAGTAATATTAAGTTAAAATTTAGTAACTCAAGTATATATATAAGTAATTAGTTACTTTTAAAAGTAGCTCATTTTGATTTTAAAAATTAAATAATATAAATTAAGCTAAAAAAATATACTTACTATATAGTAGCAAATTAACTTTTGAAAATTTTTTTATTAAATAAGTTTAAATATTAATAAAAAAATAAAAAAGCTATTTTATAAATTAAAATATTATAGTAATAAAAAAAGTTCTTATTTAGAATTTTTTTAAATATATTATTATATATAGTAGTAGCTTAATTTATTTTTAAAATAAATTCTATTATATATTTACTTATTAAATAATTTTTATTATAAACTACCTACCTTATTTTTTAAAATTTACTTAATACTTTTATAAATAAGTTACTAGTATACTATTTAGATGTATTTTTTTTTGAATAAAATTTTTTATATTTTATTTATATTATTTTTAAATTTTAAAGTATAATTAAACTAAAATACTTAATTTTAACTTAACTGTATTAAAAATTATATACCTATCTTTAATATAAAGCTATAATAAATTAAAATAGTTGTTTTTTATTATAAATATATACTTAAATTTATTAATAAGTTTAATATAATATACTACTAAACTTTATATTTATTTTTAATATAATATAATTATTTATAATATTATTACAAACTTATAATTACTTAAGTATAATTATTTAAATAAGTATAAATTAAATAATATAAAGTAATTTATACTTTACTTTTATTTATTTTAAAGCTATTAGTTACTTTATTTAATAATTATACAATTTAAATTATACTTTAAATTTATTTTTGTAACTTTTATTATTTTAATAATTTTTAAAAATTAATCATATTAATAATTATTATAAAATAGTAATAAAATTTTTATTTTTAAATAATAGCTATTTTAGATTAATTTATAAACTTTTTTTAATTAAAAAGTATTTTTATATAATAAATTAATTTTTTAAAACTAAAATAATACTTTTAATTAAAAAGTATTTTTATGTAATAAATTAATTTTTTAAAACTAAAATAATACTTTTAATTTAATAAATTATTTTATTTAAATAATAGGTTATTTTTATTATATTAAATACTAAATTTAGCTTTTTAATTTATTAAAGATAGTAAATTAACTGTTTTTTAAATATACTACTAATAGTATAATAATTACAATATAAAATTTATTAAAAATAGATTTAATTTTACTAATTTTTAATTATTTGCTCTTATTTTAAATAAGTAATATACTAATTTTTAAAAATTAAAATGATAAATCTAGCTAAAAATAAATATTATAAATAAAAATATATATATTATAATATTTTAAATTTACTTTTTAAATTTATATATTAATATACATTTATAGAAAAAAAGCTAAAACAATTATTAAATAATTATTTTATATATTTAATATATAAATTTATTTATAATTAATTTAAAAAAAGTTTAAAATTTTAGCTTAGTTTATTTAGCTATATTAAATATAAAACTAAAAAAATATTATTTAAATTTTTATAGCTTTATTATAAAAATAAATTAAAAATACTTAGCTTTATATAAAATATTAATATATTTAACTTATAAAAGCCTATAATAAACTATTATAAGCTGTATATAATATCTATAGTTTATTATTTTAATATAAATAATTAGAAGCTATAAATTAACTATATTTTAATATATAATATTTTTTTTTAAATATATAATTTTATTTAATTTTTAAAAAATATATAAACTATTAAATAATATATATATATTAATATTATTTATTCTTTAAACTATTAGTTTTTTTTATAATTTATAATTTTAATATTTTATTTATTAAACTTATATTTATTTTTATAATAAGACTATAAAATTTTAAATATTAAACTTAATTAATTATTTAGTTACTTTAATAATAAATATTAAATTTAATTTTAAAATTTTAGTAATTTTACTATTTTTACTAGTTTTTTAGCTTTATTTTCTAGTTTTTAAAAAATACTAGATATTATTTTTTATTAATAAAATTAATTCTAAAAAAATCAGTAATAACTTTAAAAAGTTATTATTTAGAATTTTCTTATTTTTAAACTTAGTAAATTATAATAAAATTAAAAATATAGATAAAAATAAAAACTTAAATAAAAAAGTTTTTATAAGCTTATTAGCTTAGATTTAGGTTTTTATTTAATATTTTTTTAAAAGAGCATATATATTTACTATAAGCTTTTAAACTTGTGCAATTAAAGCTGAAAAAAGTAAATAGGTAGTAGTATTAATACAGCTATATTTAAAAAAATAGCAAAATTTTAAAAACAAACTTTTTAAAAATTTTAAACTTTTTTCAAGGTAGTTTAAAGAGAGATAAAGTAAAATTCTAATTTAAAATAGAATAAAAAGAGAGAGTAAAAATCAAAAAGATATAAAAGTTTAGGTACTTTAAAATAAAATTTTATATTTTAAATTTTTATACTTTATATTAAATAACTTTTATAAATAAAATATATATTAAATCACAATTAAATATATAATTATTTTTTATATTATATTTTGTAAAGCTGTTAAATAAATATTTATTTATATTTCAATTTTTATCTTATATTATAAATTTTGCTACATTTTTTTTCTTAAATTATAGCCTAAATATACTATTAAAACTAATTTATAGTTAACTTTTTAGAAGTAAACTCTAAAAACTCTATTAAATATAAATGTAATAATAGGAATAGCTAAAAATTTATTGTTCAGTCAAATTTAATTTTCATACAAGTTCTTAATTTTTACATAAAACCAATTTTGATATTAAAATTCTATTAATTATTATATATTTGAAAATTCTAAAAAAGAAACCAATTAGTTGGTCTGCCAATGACTGAAAATTCTGCATAGTAGTTTTTTATATGTACTTTGGTAACTATATTTTTTAATTTTTAATTCTCTAGCACATGTGTTGTTTATACTCTAATAATGTCAACATTTTCTAATATTAAAAACTGGCATGTTTAGGTGTGAGTTCGGAGTTTAAATTTCAAAAATTCTTTAGAAATGTGTTAGATTTTAAGCTATATTTTAAACAGAAAATAGAAAAAGTTAAATTTCAAAAAAAAATCTCCATTTAAAATTTTTTATCTTAAATAAAATTAGCTTATAAAAGATATGAAATTTAAGTTTTTATAAAAAATCAATTATTTGTTTTTTGATTTTGAATTTTGCAAATTTTAACCAGATAAAATGGGTAACGTAAGTGATGCATATTGCAAATTAACTTAATATAAAACCATATACAAACTATTTTTTCTTTTACAGGGAGCTAAAGCACAAACTCGTAGAGATAGAGCAGCTAAGGATGCTGGAAAAGCACCCAAATCTCAGCTGAAGCAGGTAACAACAAAACTTAAAATTTCATTTTAAAGTAATGAAATTTAGAACGAACAAGCTAAGAATATTATTTGTAACGTGTGCAAAAGTACTTTCCTATGTACTATCAGAGCCAAAGCGTAGGTTTTATTTGTTTAGTATATTTTTAATCTTTTTCAAATATAGCTTAGCTGAACATGCCGAAAACAAGCACAGTAAAACACTCAAGGAGTGTTTCCCTACCTATACCGAAGCTGTCTAATCATTTATAATAATCTTAAAGTACAAAATATAAATACTTTTAACTTTTCAATTCGGTTTTTCGTTACTTTAAACATTTCATATATGTGCTTTTTTATAGCTACTTCTTATTCAAACTTGTTTAGCTAAATATAAAACGCTAAACCCATAAATAATTAACTTGTTTCATACCTTTATAATATTGTACTTTTTATGTGTTGCATTTTAGAATTATTAGTAAAATAAGTGCTAATTTTACATATTCAGTTTTCTGGTTGTTTCGAAGCTAAAATCTAATCACTATGACAAATAAATGATAGTTTTAGTAAATTATAATGAAATTTTTTTAAGTAATTAATATTGTTACAATAACTTTAATCATCGGTTTAAAATTTTTTTGAATAAACCTTCGTATTAATTTGTATAAATGTTTAGATATAAAGTAAAATTTAAGTACATCAACTGCTTAAAATATAAAGGGTGATATAGTGATAATTAAAAAAGAATAACATATTTATTTATTGTAAGTCAAATAAATAATTGGTTCCAGTTTCGTTATAATTTGAAGAGTTAATTTTTTATTTTGATCCTTGGTTTGATGATATTGGAACTATTAACTTTACTGTCATTTTTAAATCTATCAATAAAATCGTTAATATCTTTGTTAACTTCTCAATAGGAATCAATCTTAATCAAAAAAATAAAGTATTAGCTATCTTAAAACATGAAATTAATTTTAAAAAGTTTAATCTTTCGTTCCTCTCTACGCTCAATTGTCTAAAAGTTATTTATAAAGTTTATTTAATTAAAATTACCTGGTTTAATGTAGCTGATGCATTAGAAAATATACGATCATTTGGATCTATAGCTAAACTATGATTTCTAGGCCGTTTCATAAGACCTCCTAAAGTAGGTGTGTTGTTCGAAGTCCCACTTGAAGTTTCTAGCAAGTATTTATCAAACCCCCTAACAATATTACCACTGTTTTTAGTTTCTTCTAAATAATTTGTTTCCAATCTATAGATTCTAGATTCTAAATCTATCTTTATATTGATTTAAATTTAAAATTTAAAATTATACGTACCAATTCTCGGACTAACGTGGCCTTAGATTTAAGTAAATCCTTTAGTTGCTTTTCCTCTTTCTTTATTTCATCGTACCCGTTCTATTTAGTTATCATTTTATTAATGTTTAAATGTGTTGCGAATTTACTTTCTTTTCGGTTTCTTTCATTTTTATGTAGCTTAGATACCAACAACGCTTTTTTAAAAAAACACATAATCACCAAAACCAATCTTCCAATATAGCATTTTACAAACGAAATCGACCTCTTTCCATTAGAAGTCGTCCAAGAATAAACTATTTAATTTTCATTTGATGCTGGCCTCTTAGCAAATAGGAACTTCTAATATTTTCACTATCTGAAACCCTTAGAACCATTAAAAGTTCAAATTTTGTAACAAATACCTGGAAATTTAATGAAGATTAACTCTTTGTTAAAATATATCTTTCAATATCCAAATAAATAATATTTTGTAGCTAGCAAACCCGAAAAATATATATGCTCATTTTAGTGCCTGTTTAAAGTTTAAGTTTTAATAGATTCTCAATTGAGAATATATTTTAAAGAACATACTACTAAGAATAATATACCTTTATTTTTATGATAAAATAATGCTTTCTGCTTTTTTCATCTGTAAAACCAAAATTTTAAGTATTTTTATTTTTATAAATAAAAAAATGAATATGTTCTTTATATTTTTTTAATTTTTTATAATTATTTATATGTTTTATTTTGATAACTTTTAAAACTATAACTGCAAAGTAGCTAGTAATATAATATTTATTTACATTAAAATTAGATTAAAAAAAGAAAAAATATTTAAAAATCTAAATATAAGTAAATAAAAATAAAAAAATAAAAATATTTTATATATATTAAAAAAGTAATAAATTATAATATACTTTATTAAAGGTTATTTAAAATTTTAACTATATTAATATATATTTAAAAATTTAAATAAAAATAATAAACTATAAATTTTAGTTTTTTATTAAAAAAATTATAACTAAAGCTATATATTTTTAATAGCTAGCAAAAAAAAGTTTAAAAAATTATAAATATAAGCTTTATTAAATAAATATTAAATATATTTAATAAACTTTTATAAATTAATAGTATTTTTTTTCATTTTTAATATATATAAAAATATAATTAAAATTAATTTATTTTTTAGCTATTATTTATAATTTTTCAAAATATACTATTATAATAATTTTATAAATATATGTTAAAATTTTAATAAAATATTAATATAGTAATAAAATATTTATATAATATTTTATTACTTAGCAACTTTATAAATTGCTAACTTAATGATTATTTTCATCTTTTTTTTCTAAGCTTATTTGATTTTTATTATTTTTTCTTCTATTTCAAATAATAAAATTACATAAATCCATTTTAACAACTTTATATAACAACTTTTAACAATTTAATTAAAATTTTAAATAAAAAATATTCTTTATTTTATTATTTAAACTTAAAAACTTTATAAGTTTAGCATTTAAAAATAAATTTAGTATAGCTGCTAGTACTAATTAATAAAAAACTTTATCTTATCAATATATAACAAATTATAATAGCTAACAACTTAAATTTTTGCAAAATTACTTTAAATATACTAAATTGCTTATAAAGCTAACATTGCTATACTATAGTAAAATATTTTTATTCATTTCTTACTTTTGTTTTATTTTTATTTTTCTATTTTGTTAGAAATATAAAGGCTATTTAAAATTGCAAATGTTTTTGTCTCCTTTTATAAATCCTATATATTAAATATAGTTACTTTTTTGCTACTAAATAGTTTGCAGTTCTTGCAGCTATTACTACTTAAAATCTAGATTACTTACAAATGCATATTAATTTTGTTACTAAATTTTTACTAATTTTGCTTATTTATATTACTTACTAGGTATTTATGTTTATTGCTACTATAATTAATAATAAAGTTAATCTTACTTCATTAATATTTATTAACTTTTTTATATAAATACTTATATTTGCTGCTACTTTTACATTGTAGTATTTTGTACTATATAATGTAAAAATTACTACTAGTATTATATCAAAAACTAGATATTACAATTTATATATTAAAAAAAACTAAGGTATTTATTATATAATTATTTAAAAAAATATATTATAGCTTATATTTTACTTACTAAATAAGTAAAATAGTATAAAAGTAAACTAATAACTATAATTAAATATATATTAAAAAATTGTTATAGTATTAGTAATATAGTTAAAGCTATTAAATACTTACTTTTACTATTTAAATATAGCTTAAATAGTAAGCAAATAAAAAAGTATATAATATATATAATTGTAATTAGTTTAAATATATTTTTAAAAATTTAAAGCTTTTTTTTACTGCTATATAATATAAGTAAAAAGATTTTTAAGTATAAATAAATTAAATAGTTATAAATCTTGTAAAATACTAAAGTATTATTTTAGTATTATAGTATATTACTAAAATAAATTTTAAAAAATAGTTAGCATAAGCTTAAAATATAGTTTTAAACTTAAAAGTATACCTAAAAAGTATACTAATTATTTAAATTTATATAAATAAGCTATATAAGTAAATGCAAATTTAATAAATATATAATTTTACAAGCTTTATTATTAAAATAAAAATTAAACATATTAGCTTAATTAAAATTATAAATAAATTTACTTTATAGTTATAAATTTTAACTTATATTAATTTAAAAATAATAAAATTAACTTTTAAAATATAATTTAAAAGTATAAAAAACAATTAATATTATTAAATTAAAATTAGCTACTTTTAAAAGTAAAAAATTTTATTTAAGTACTATTTATTTTAATTTGATTTTATTATAATGTTATTAAAAAACTATAATAACTATGTATTAATTAATAATTTTAATAATTTTAATAATTTATAAAGTTAAATTATTATAAAAAAGTATAAAACTATTAGATAAAAACTAAAAAATTATATAAATAATTACTATATTATTTTAATAAAATTATTAAAACTTAAAACTATAAAATTAAATAAGCAAATTTTACAAAAGTACTACTTTCAAAAATAGTATATACCTTTTAAAAAAATATAATGCAATTAAATTATAGTTAAATTAATTAAATGCTTTTTACATTTTAAATATAAATAAATACATTGTTAAATATATATATTAACAGATTTAGCTAATTTTATTAACTAAATAAATTTAAATTAGCTAAACACATATATATATAATATAGTTAGTATGTACCACTATTTAAAGTTTTATCAAATATTAGCAAATATAAGTAATTAATGAATTACTATTTGAGATATCTAATATATAACAATGATTTTTTAATTATTTATTCTTGATGATATTTTACTATAATATTTAAAAAAAATCATATCATTGCATACACTATTTAAAAAAAATATAGTGAATTAATATCAAAATACACAACTCTCATATATACATATATGGCTATAAAAACATATACTAATTGTATTACACTATAAAAATTAAAAATTTGGTGCTTATAATTTTGAGCTAAACTAAAAATTCAAAACCAAAAAGTAATCGACACCTGCAGGATTTGAACCTGCGCGGGGAGACCCCATTAGATTTCAAGTCTAACGCCTTAGACCGCTCGGCCAAAGTGTCTTTCGATATTTATTTACTTGTAGCTAATATATAAATAAAATATATTTAATATATCATAGCAGGTCAAAATATTATCTGTTTTTATGTTTGTTATATATTTTTATGACGTATTTATCTACTAAATCCATATTTAAGACTTTTTTATGGAATTTTATTCAGGTAAATACCAATTTTTGTGTATTTTAATAAGGTATTTTCAACTAATATTTTATATCTATACTAAATATTTTTATTTTAAAATCAAAAAAGGGGTAATATGACCGAGTAGTGCCTCGTCGTGGTTCTTGGATGAATATCATTTTGAGAGCTAAATCATCTTAACAAATTTCGAGATTTCATAACGGAGAATGTTACTCTAGTCAGTAAAGTCGGAAATCATTAGCAACAACAAACCAGTAATAACGAACAATAGGATAACTTACGATAGCAATTGTAGCTATGGACTGGCAGAAGATGAACTTATTTTACCAAGAACGTTTTACACTAGAAAACAGATTTTTAAAAATTGTGAATTTTTTGAGTCACGAGTTACTAATTAGCAACAACGATGCTATCAAAAACAACAACTACAATAACAAAAATAGTGGACACATTTGTAATTAAGCAATATGAAACCTATTGTCATTGTTTCACTCAGTTATATTTTTGAATCAAATGTACGATTTGTTACAAGAACTAAGAATTGCTTAGAATTTCGCTTAGCTTAAAAATTATTCATTAATAATTTAGAATTGAGCTGTTGTTTAAGAATTAATATACTTAAAATTGTTGTAAATAATAATTATTATTGAAACAATAGATCAAAATCGATTACTAACTTAAGTCCATTACAATTAGCACTTCTTGATGGATCCTGGTAAGTATTTCACAATTAATTTTGCTCAATCTTTTTGTTTTTAATGTTCACTTGTTTCACCAATGTGGAAACTGACATGATTTGCTGTTCATATTTTGTATTTGTTTTTTATGTATTATTTATAAAGGTAAATACACTTTTAGTGTATATTAAAGTATGGTCACTCATACCTGGATTGATTAAGGGTAGTGAAGTAAATGTCATTTAGTCGACTGATCACACCTTTGTTAATAAATAAGTGATGATATTTTAAAATGTTGCTTGATAAATAATTTTGCAACCATAAACCAAATTCGAATTTGTATTTTATTTACATTTAATATATGGGAACATTGTATTCAGGTAAATCCAAATTATGATATGTATAATTAACATATATATTAACCTTTAATTTTTATTATTTGTAAATTCATTTTTATATATCAAATTTTATTTTATTAATTGTATAAGTATATAGCTAGATAGTCACTATATTTAATAATTTTTTATAGATGACATTATATAACTTTATCTAAAATGTTATTATTGTATAGTTTAAAAATGTTCAACTTGAAATATTCTAAAAATGAAGTTTATATGCAAGTAAATGCAAAAGTAATAAACCATTGGCTATAATGAAAACTTTATATATATATTATATACCTTTTTACACCTCTATACTAACTTTTATTTACTATATGAAAATAAAATAAAAATTAGGCTTTGATTTTACTTAAAGTTTACTTAGAAGATGTTAGTTTAAAATATAAGTGTTAAACCTTATATATTTATAAATATACCAAATATAAACAGCTAATTATTTAACTTTTATATAGCTTTAATCTTAAATTTTAAAATTACAAAATATTAAATAATACTAAAAACTTTTAACTTTTTATTTTAATACTAAGTTTTTATTTATTAAAGATATAAAATATACTACTTTTATTAAATATTATAAGTAGTATAAAATGAAATAAAATATTTAAATATAAATAATCTTAAGGATAATAATAGTTATAAAATTAGTTTAATTTTTTATTAACTATTAAAATAGATTATTTTAAATAAATAAAAAGTTAATATTTTAATGTATTTATAGTTAAATTATATATCAAGTAATTTTAAAAATATTATATAATTAAAGTAATAAATAAATAAAAATAAATTTATTTTTAGATATTTTCTAATATAGTAATTAAATTATTACTTTCTTATATTTTAAAATTTATAATCAATTTTTCATTTAATAGTATTAGTTTAAATTAGATATTTAATATATAAATATTAGCTAAAGTTTTACTTTAAAAAACTAAAATACTATATATTTTTTTAAGTTTAGTAGCTAGTATATTAATTTATTAAAAATTTTTATAATTAAAATTAAAATTAAAAAAAAAAATTAAAAAAATTAATTTATATTTTTTTCTAATATTATTAATATTTATTAAAACTTTTTATTGTTAAAAATAAATTTACTAAAAGCTTACCTATTTATTTACTTACTAATAATTTTTTTAAAAAGTACTTAGTCTAAGCTAACTCTAATATTTACTATTATATTTATATATATATAAATTAGTAAACTATAAAAGTTTATATTTAAATATTATTAAATAAAAATAAAAAAATAAAAAAATTTAGACTACTTTTTAAGTAGCAAAAATCTATTTAATACCTGTATTTATAATCTAAATATTTTTAAACTATAATAGTTGTTTTAGTAAATGTGATTTTTTAATACTTTTAATTGATTTCTATTTAACTAAGTATAAATTTTATCTAGATAGTTGCAAATTTAAAAATACTCCTTTTAAATAAGTGTAAATTTTATTTAAATAAAAATTAATATTAAGTGAAAAAAAGGTACTCACATTAATAACTTCCAATTTTATTATAAGAAAAGTATTCAAGTAGATATAATTTATAATAAAGTTTTAGATTATAGAACAAATGCTGTTTATTAAGTTACTTGATAAAACAATAGAAAATAAAATTTATCTACTAAGAAAGCTTAAATAGGTAAATTGTCAAAGCTTTAAACTTTATTTAACTTTTTAAATTCTATTTTGGCTTAGTTTGTTTAATTAAGATATAAAAATTTAGCTATTCAAATTGAAATTTATTATAAACCAAAACAAGTATTTATTTTTTAAATACTAAAACTGGTATAAATGAATAATAATTTTGCTAAATAAAACTAAAGATTAATTTTAATCAATCTACTTAAAAAGAAGACCTTTAATTACTGATTTAAATACAAAATTAGATTATAAAGTAATTTACTAATTTATTTTTTAAGAATCAAAATATGCTAGTAAAAGTGCAATAAAAAAATATAATATGTATATATATGGTTAAAAAATAATAACGACGATGAAAAAAACTACATTTTATCTAATTTTCTATACTCTCTTTCTCCGTATTATTTTGCTTTGATTCGCTTTCTTTAGTTGATTTCTTCTGCTTCATCATTTTAAATTGATCAACAACTATTTGAGTTTTATGTACTTGTTGCAACCTTGTATACCTACATTTCTCCCTACGTTTGGGTTAAAAATTAAAAATCGAAAAAAGGTTACCAAGCCAACACAGAAACTAATAAAAATGAACCGACTGCCCAATTACAACTTTTTAAAACTTTTACCCTGGTAGCTATCGAGTTATTTTTTAGCAACGAAAAGTATCTTAACCCTCCAGACAAAAAACCGGCTGATATTCCGAATAATAACGAACCCCTAGCACAAGGAACTTCTTGAAGAAGTTGGAAATCGGACAACTTTATGCTCTAAATTTTTAATTAATAGATGAAGCAAGCTTTAAGTACTTTTAGATCTGGTAAAAAAGTTGTGCTCCGATCGTTCATCTGATATTTGGTTTCCGGTAGCTTAACATTCGGTCGCTCAGTCGATTCTTTATCATTATTTTGACTCATGTTAACTAAGGATAATGTTTATTTTATTTTGTGCTAAGAAATTAAAAACAATTGTAAATTATTTGGATTGATCATTACGCTTGAAGTAAAATTTTATAAAGTAACCCATAACTAGAACTTTTAAGTTCAGATATATTTAAAATTATATATTTCGTTTTAAGAAAAAACAACTTTTTTCCTTAAATCCCACTTCATAGTTTAATGTTATAAGCTTTTATTTTATTTCTTAAAAGTTAATATATAAATTTAAACTAACCAGCCTTTCCGCTGCGTATTGATTTGGTTTGAGTCATAAATGAGTAAGATGAACCTGTAGAAATAGAAAGTTTATTAACTTTTAGACAGCACCAACCTACAAGAGTAAACTTATTCTTCTACCAAGTTTTTTGATAGTTATTAAATCATATACTTTTATGGTATATAGGGTATGCGTTGTCGAAATACTACTAAATAGCTTATTTATTTAATTTGATTATCTATAGTTTGTTGGATAATTGATAGTGTAATAGCTATATATTTTATTTAATAAGATTATAATTAGTTATCAATAAAAGGTTATTTCTGCTAATTTGGGAGCATATTAAATTGTTTGAAAACTAGGCTACCATCTATTTAATTACTTAAACTATATACTGGTAAATTAACTGCTAATTGTATAGAATACTTTTAGCTGTTCTAACTATATATATAATTCTATTATTTCTATCTAAAAATAAGGCCTAAGTTAAAATTGACTTTTTCTGAGTATAAGTAGAGTTATATATCTAAAAACTAATATCTTCTGTTTGAAGGTATTTGCTATAATTTTGCTTAGCTAAATTTTGCTATTAATACAAGCTATAGTAATTTATAAGTATATTAAACCTAACTAAACCATATTGTTAAACAAAAGATTATATTAATAAAAGGTTGTATAATGAATATTTTATCCCAAGTAAGCTTTTTCTAGTAAACATTAATATAAAAAGGTTTACATAAGTTAAATATTTTAAAATTTACAATATAAAATATAGTAAAAAAGGAATTACAAATTTAAAAAAGTTAAATTAACTGATATATTATTTAAATATTATTTACTTAAATTTCTAGATTGAAAGTTTAAATATTTAGAAAATATTTGCCATTTTCTTATACTTAGCAATCTTCTTTTAATGATTTTTCTTTTTTTCTATAAATTATCTTTAATTAAGCAAATAATTAAAAAAAAACCCAAATACTTAAATCTAGTTAAAAAATATATTTTTTTTTAAAGTTTTATTATTTAGCTTAAAACTAATTTTTATAATAATTAAAAGATATTTATATATTTAGTATAACTTTAAAATTTATTAGTGCTAAATTAAAAACATTAAATTTATATTTATACTATAATATTTTACTAATATATATATATATTTAAATATATTATAAACTTATTATCATTATTTATAAGGGTTTATTTTAATACTAAATTGAGAAAAATTAGATTAGAAAATAGTATAAAGTCTAAACTTATAACTAAAAGAGTAATTTAAAAAAAAAAATTTAATTTACAAAAAGTATTAAAGAATATTTTTCTTAAGCTTAAAATAAAATTAATATAAAAAAAGATAAAAAACAGCTATATTTATATATTAATTAAAAGTATAATTATAAATATATATATTTAAATTATAAAAAATTTAAAAGTAAAAACTAAATATATAAATGGATAATTAGCTACTTTTAAAATAATAAAAAATTATAAAAATTTAATATATTAAATATTAAAAGTTTTAACTTTATAATTTATAAAGTAATATATTTACTATCTTTTATATATAAATATACTTATATATTAAAAAAAGTAAAAATTTTTATTATATAATTATAAAAAAATAGAAAAAAATAGCTTAACTTTATATTTATATAATAAGTATATTAATATAAAAGTAAATAAAAAAAGTATATATATATAATATATTTTTAATATACTTATTTTATAAATATATCTATAATTAGTTTGAATAGACTATAAAATTATAATACTTTAAAAATAAATTTTTAAAATAGTATTTTAAAGCTTAAAATAGCTAAAATATTAGTTTGATATAATTTATTTAATAAAATAAATTTAATTTAAATATGCTTTTAAATATTTAAAGCTATTTTTTCTTTTTTATTATACTTAGAAAAAAAGTATATAAATTTATAAGCTAAATAAAGCACTAAAGTTATACTTTAATACTATAATATATTATTAAAATAGTTTTTAAAAATAGTTAATATAATTTTAAATAGTTATTTTAAAGATAAAAAAATTTGCAAACTATTTAAATAGTAATGTTTAAATTTATAATACTTTATTATATAAATAAATATAAATTTAACATATTTATAGCAAAGCTATAAAAATGAAAAAAATCTTATTTAAAATACTAAATATTCATTATTATAAGCTAAAAATATTAATTATTTAATAGCTTTTAACTTATATTAATTTAGTAACTTTAAAGTTAACTTTTAAAGCTATATATTAAAAATATAAAAAATGTTAAAAAAATAGTTAACTAAAATTGCACTTTATTTTTTCTTATATAATAAAAAAAAATATTATTAATATATAAAATTATATTAAGTATATTTTTATTAAATAATAAAAAGACTAAATACTAATAAAAATAACTTATAAACTTTAAACTTTACTTATTTTATTAAATTATATAACTTTTATTAAAATATGCCAAAAAATTTAAAATTAAATAAATAAAATTTATTTATTTAGTTAAAATTTATAATAATAGTATATTTTAAAATAAAATATACAATATTTAAAAAGTATATAAAATATAACTATTTTTGCTAAAGTATATATTAAATATAAATACTTATAAATTATAAAATAATTTTTTTTAATTTTTAATGTTTTAATATTTTAAACTAATATTAAATTTAACTTTTAATATTATAAAAATATATATTTTTAAATAATTTTACCTTAAGCTTTCTAATTAAAAAAATGCTTTAATTATTAAACTAAATTATATAACTTAATTATAAGAAAAATATAATAATATATTTTTTTTTCTTATTTAATTATAAATAATTAACTCACTTTTATAAAATCTTAACTAGTATTATTAGTATAATATTATTTTTATATAACTTATTTATTTATTTTTAAATAATTTTTATATAATAAAAATTATAATTTAACTAAGCTATATATATATTGTTATTAATTTTAAAATAGTATAGTTTTAAGTAAAATAATTGTATTAGTTTTAATTATATTTATTAAAATAAAATAAAAAGTTACTACTAAAATTATAAATTTTTAGTATATTATATTATAAAAAAATAGTACTTTTACTTACTATTTTTATAATAATAAGATATATACTTATAAATAAATAAATAATAAAAATTAAATACTTAGTTTAATTTATATATATTATTTTAGTTTTTACTACTATTGCTTTTTAATTATATATTATAAATTTTTTATAATATTATATCTACTTTTTTACTTTAATTATTTAATAAATTAAACTTTTTATATATTTTTAATAAGATATAATATATTTAAAAGTATAATAAATATAGTATTTTATAAAGTTTTTAAATTATAAACTAATATTAATATTAAATTTTATTATGCTATTAATTTAAAAATAAGTAATTTAATTTTATTAAACAATTAAATTAAAAGTAAATATTTTAGTTAAAATTAAAATTTTTAAAATATTAATATTTTAAAATTTTTAAAAATATACTAAAATAATGATATAAAATTAAGTTATAAAATAGTAAATTTAAATTAAAAAAATTAAATAAAATTTAAAATAAATATTTATACTAATATTAAAATAGGTATATTATTAAAAAATTATAAATAAATGCTTATATAAATAATAAAACTATATTTAAATAAGTTTTAAATAAAATAATTTTTAATAAAAAAATATAATTTTAGCTTAATTTTAAAATAAGTTAAAGTAATAAGTATTTAAGCTTAATATACTAATTAAAATATTTTAATTTTAATTTAAAAAATAATATATTTATATTTAAATTCTTTATTTAAAAATAAACTAAAAAATATTAGTTTACTTAGTTTTTTTATATAATATTATAGTTAATTTAGACTTAGCTAATACTAAATTTTATTATAATAGTTATATTAGTATATTGAAACTATAATAGGAATTTTTTAAACTTATTTTTATTTTATAATATATGATAGAAAAATAGATTTATATAATATAAATGTAAAACTGATACTATAATAGTATAGTTGTTAAGTAGAGTAAGCATAACTTATAAAAAAATACAAGTTATAGTGAAGTTATATATTTTTTAAACCTTAGAGTATACTATATTAATATATATATATAAAGTAAAAAAACTATGTGAATTTGTTTTTGATAATCAATGTATATTATTCATTACTTATATATTTTCTCTTTTTTTATAAGCCATATAATTTATTACTAATTTCAGATTTAAAAAATGAATAAAAAAATTATTATTAGAATATAAATGTAATTTATTAAATATATTAACATATTACTATCTTCATTTCAATTTATAAATAGTGTAGTTTAGTTTTACTTAGTAGAATAAGTTGCTTTAAAAAATGGTCAAACAAAACTATAAGCCTTAAAGTATAAGCGGTCAATGATACGTCAGCTGCTTTTCTTTGGAAACTTAAACAATTATCCATTCTAAAATATGCTATACCACTAAATATATCTACAAAAAACTGTGAAATATGTAAGGTAGTCAGACACTTTTTGATTTAGGGTTTATACCCTAAAGCAATTAAAGCGTAATACAGGTACATAATTGAATAGATGAACGAGTTGTACTCTATAAAAATTTAAGTATCGGGATTGCTCGTATAATATCCCCAATGTACAGCTAAATAATATTAGCGTGATGATAGCATTGCAACTTAGAAGCAAATTTGCTTTTAATCTAAAAATGCAAGTGTCAACCAGTTCGTAGTATTTAGATAAATATAATAACCAAGTCTAGTACCATAACCCTTCCCTCCAAAAATTCCCCTTACTATCACAATTGGCCTCCTTTAAGGAATCGGAGGTTAATATATGATTATACAGCACCGGCCATATATTTATAAATGCTATAAAAATGCGAAAAATAGAAAGTTGTGAAGTACAAGAAAGTATGTAAGGATAACGCTTGGTTTTTTAGGCTTCAAATCGAAATCTTTAAAGTATAATTTGTTGCAGGTCGACCATACCTTTACAACTACCAAATAATTGGTCACCAGTGGTAAAAAATCATAAAGTGAACTGATATAGGGGTGTAACTAATGTAAAGGAAGTTCTTTGAGACGTGTGACTTTTTTATGGATAAGTATATGGTTCAATAACATAGCCTAGATATATTGAAAATATGATGTGGTTTATAAACTTAGCCGCTTCTGTCTGCAACTTGATATATAATTTTTTTCTTCAACAAGTTATTTTGTATTCATATATTTTAATTTAGGTATCAATGTATTTAACCCCAAGCTAAAGCTTTATTTTATGTTTTGTAGAAATTTATACACTACATATATTGTATTTAGTTATTAAGAGTTCAGACGATCTTTATCAACGAAAACGTGCTACAGTGGAACTTTTAAGTGAAATATAATTGAGAGATCACTAATACCCATCAACTACTTTAATGTAGAGCCAAAATGCTGCTGTAAAAAAATGTGTGTACATTTATAGTAAAAATATGTGAATAAAGTAGCCTCATATTGTTGAAAAATATACTTAGAACTTAAGGGAAACGATTAGTCAAGAAACTATATAAAAAAGAAGCTTTGAAAAAGAGCTCTTTTAAAAAAATGGATCAAGATTCATTAAAAATAATCACCGTGATAAAAAGATACCTTTCCAACCATAAAGTAGACAGTTCTAATATACAGATAACTTTTAAGCGTATGGGCTTAGATACTTAGCAGATAAAAGAATTGTCGGATCATTTGCAACAGGAATTCCCAGAAGTGGATATGATAAAACTAGGTATTTATTGGATGTATTTACTTTTTAGCTTAGCATTATATACACCTATAAACAATTTGGGGCGTTCCGAGTTGTCTATAGGTATATTGAACGTAAGTTAAAATATAAGAAAAATAATTAGATTATTACCAAGGCTCTTTAGACGGTTTAATTAATTAGCTTAGTAACAGTGTCGATGTCAATTATAAAAAGATAAACCCAACAATTTCAATCGATACAAACTATTTAATTACAGAAGCAAACAGTAGAATGATAATACTTTTAATCAAATATATTTTAGATGATGACAATGTCAGTAATATTTACACTTTAGTTAGAGGAAGGGATTCCGAAGAGGACTTAAAACGTATTAAAGAAACTTTCGGTACTTACGGATTCAAGTTTTTTGAAGAAATATGGAAAAAGGTTGTAGCTTTGCCTTATGGTACCGAAGACCCGAGGTTTGGTTTAAATAAGGAAGTTTATATCTTATTATTGCTAAAAGTAAATGTTATTTACCATTTAGCTTGGAATGTGAATTACAAGAGAAGTAAATTAAATCTAAGAAATAGTGCTTTGGGCTAGTAAACATGTTAAAATTTGTAGCAAGTAGTCCTCATTAAGCCCAATTCAGCTTTTATTCAAGCGTAATAGCAGTTACGGCAGTAATTGACTTAACTCCAAGTACAATAAAAACAGATCGACTACCTACTAAAGTGCTTAAAAAGGAAGTCTGTTCAGGCTACGATATATCTAAACTTACTGGTAAAAAGATATGCTTCAAGTTTTAGGAGAGACACAACTTAAACGTCAACGTTTTTAGAATCGGGTAAGTTTTTGGTGGTATTGAAACTGGGGTATGGAGTTTATATGAATCGTGGCCTTTACTTCTGAAGACTGTTATAGAATTAAAATTTGGGTCGGATTCCGATTTGCTAGGTCCAGCTTCGTTTAACTTAATACCCTATGATGATGTTACAAACAACCAAATCTTAGTAAGCCATATTGTCAATAAGAAGCGTGTAGAGATTACAAACCTTATTGACTACATAAAAGATATTGGCTATCAAACCGTTATATTGTTTAATAAATAACTGAAGCTATCCAAGCAATTAGAGCTTCTACATCAGTAGTATAACAGATGCCGCTTAGTATTGGTTTTTATTTGCTACTAATTTTCAGCTGCAAATAATTAGGATTCTCTAGGACCTCTGATTTACCTAACAATTAATCAAAAACCAGTAGAAATATAGCGCTTATTGCTTTACCTTTATGTTATTTTCATGATATTAAATATAATCTATAAGCAATTCCTATTTTAGTTATATACTCATAATATCAGAAAAATCTGTCTTTTGTAGAATAAAACTAGAACTAAAAAATTAACTAGCTATGTAAGACTAATTCTCTCAAAATAAAAAATATTTCAATAAATTAAAAAGCAAAGTTTAAAATTTCTTATTTTTATTAAATAAAGCTAAACAATAACACATTTAAAAGATATTTATTATTTGTATTTAGCAAGTCTTTAAATATTGTTTATTCTGTTCTTAGGTAGTTTAAACTTTTAAATCAAATGGAAGGAGCTGTAATAGTGCTAATTAACTTATATTTAAAAACTTTAATTATACATTTAGATTAATAAGAATTTTTTAAAAAGTTAAGTAGAAATTGAGATATTTAAACAGCATAAAAAATCTAAAAAAGGGTTAAATACATTAAAAACTAAATAAATAATATAACTAATAGTAATAAATCTATTTTTACTAATTAAAATGCTATTTAAATCCAATTGTTTATATATTTTAATTTGTAATATGAAATTACATTTTTAAAAAAATATTAATTTATTTTTTATTAAATATATATTATACATAGTTTAAACTTTAACTTTATTTAAAAAGTTACATTATAAATATATTTATATGTTAAACTTAAATAAAAATATACAAAATTATATTTTACTAAAAAAATGCTAATAATTTAAAATATTATATTATTTTTATATAAAGTAATATCAGTAAATTAAAGCTAAAAAAAGCTTATTAATAACACTGAGATAATAAACTATAGCTAAAAGCTATAAATTAAAGTAATTTTAATGAACATATTTTAATTAAAAAACAACATATATATTTAAAAATATAGTTACTTATAAAATATTATAAAAAATTTAAAAATTAGAAAATACTGTTTAAAAATAGTTAAAAGTCTAAGTTGAAATTATACTAGTTATTAGATATATTATAGTCAGTTTAAATTGCTTAAAAGTTTATTAAAGTTGATATTTTAATAGTTAAATTTCATTTCTAGTTATTATGCTTATAGAAATTATAAATAAAATTTTACTATATATTTTTTAAAATCTAAACTTAAGAAATACTTATATAAATCTGTACAACAGTAATATTTTTTTACTCAAAGTATTTCTCTTAGTTTCTATAATTCAACATTCTTTTTAATTATTATTAAATAATTTTGAAGTTTTATTATATTAGTATTGACTTAAATAATAGCTATTTCAGGTTTAAAATTTTATTATAGAATTGGATTTAAAAAGGTAAAATGTAAATATAAATGTTAAGTATACAAAAACATGTTTAATTAAGTTGTTTGTAGTAAACTGATTTGAAAATTTGTTGAATTTATGAAAAGCAAATTATTGGCTCTCTATGTAAAATCCAATGCACTATAGAATTAATATATTGACTCTTCAGTATAAAAAAAATCGAAATACCGATAAAATTTAGTTTTTAGTTTATAAATATACATTTATTTTTAATTAATATAAAAAATGTATACTACTTTAATGGAGGTATATATTATTTCGGATCAATCTGTAATTTGCTTTTATAATAATTTTCTTTAAAAAATTGGATAAATAAAGTTATAAGACCTATAGCATAAAGATTGCAAGCTAAGTATACTACTTTTTGCTGTAAATTTAAACAGTCGCTTAATCCAAAATAGCCTACAGCAGCAAAGATACCGACGAAAAACTGTGTAATTTGCAACTTAGTCAAATACTTTTTTATCCAAGGTTTATAGCCTAAAGTAGTCAGAGCGTAGTAAACGTACATGATCGAATGTATGAATGAGTTGAACCCAACAAAAGTAAACGAACCCGGATTACTTGTGTAGTACGCCCAGTGCATAATTAAAATAGCTCCAGCATGATGGTAACATTGTAGCGTAGAGGGTACTTTCCTTTTAATTAATAAAATAGCGGTATCGACAACTTCGTAATATTTGGAAAGGTAAAAGAGCCAGGTCCAGTATCCCAACCCATTCTCCCAAGCTTTCCCGTTACTGTCACAGTATGCTTCCTTGAAAGAGTTGGAAGTTAAAATGTGGTTGTACAGTACTGGCCATAAGTTTATACAGGTGATAAAAGAAAAACAAAACAAAAAAAGGTTATGGAATACGACGAAATATTTAAGGGTAACGCTTGGTTTTTTAGAATCCAAGTTAAAGCTGTTACAAAACTTCTTGTTGTATTCAGTCCAAAGCTTTACAATAAATAAGTATGTAGCGACTAGTATTAAAGAGCTGTAAATTGGGTTGATATAAGGGTGTAGCTGATGTAAAGGAAGGTCCTCAAGACGAGTAACTTTAGTATTGATAAAAAAGTAGTTTGATAACATGCGTTGACGTTTGGTTTAAAAATTGAATTAAAATTTCCAGAAAAATTAAAGAGTGTACCTTTGACAATGAGTTTTTTGTGTTTATTAAGCAACTGTTTAACTTACTTGCGCAATGCAGCAAAAGCGGATCCTTAAAGCTACCCCATAACCCCAAGCTATAGATTATGATTACACCCATTTTTCGTAATAAATAAAGTTAATTGTAAATCAAATCTTGTTCACTCCCTATTTTAAAATATGTACGTTCAATTAATTTTTTGTAAATGTGAATTTTATTTTAATTGCTAATAGTAGAAATCTAAACAAAGAGAAACTAGTTACAAATAAAAACTGGTAGTGTATTATGCCTTCTCCGATTTATGATACATGCAACGTTCTCTTTCCATCCTTGTTGTAATTGTGTGATTTTAAAAATGATTTGATGTGTATTTTAATCTTTATAATTATATTTATAAGTACTATCATTTTAGAAATTTTATTTAAATCCAAAGTAAAATGTTAAAATCTAATTACAATTTTGGAGCGGATGTCTTGGAGGCCTTATCGCTACAAATGAGGGATATCTACCTTAACCCTTAAAAATTAATGCCTTTTTAAACTTTAGATAAATAGATCAGTAGAAGCTTTAGGAAAAACTTATTAAAATTCGGTGAACTATTTTAAAAAGTAAATCAAGTTTATATAAATTTGAATAGTTATATATTTATACTGGCATTATAAAATTAAATATTTTAATAAAGCTTAATTTCTAGTTGTATATTCTTTGGAAAATAAAGTTTTCTTTTACTATATAACTGTTAAATTCTAAAAATGGTTAACTAGCCTTATATTTAATATTAAATTAACTTTGCTGTTTTATTTTATTTCTATAATAAATTTAAATACATTTAACTAGTATTTAATTTATTTTTAAACTCATACAATTAACTAATTTACAAGTTTTATATATTTAATTTTTCAAATATTATATAAATATTGGAAAAAATCAATAAAGGGTAAATATGAAAATAACTGTATAATTATTTTTTAATATAAATATATAGTTCTAACTAAAAAATATAACTTTAAGAGCAATTATTTAGCTATCTAATTAGAAAATACAAATTTAATTCCCTATATAAGAATTATATTATTACTTTTTTCTAAATTTATATCATTTTAGTTTATTTTTTTAATTAAAAATTAGACTATAGTTAGTAAAAAACAGATTTTCATAATAATTATAAAATAAGAATATAATAAATCTAACTTTCTTTTAACTTAATAAATTTATAAATATATTTACTTTTTATATTATAAAAATAATCTTTTTTACTTTTAATAGAATATAAAAAATAAATTTTATAAAGCTTTTTTAAAAAGTTATAGTTAAATAAACAAAATAGTATTTAATTTAAAATATAAATCTAGTAATATAAATTATTTAAAAAAATTAAATAACAAAAGCATTTTAAATTTTAAATAACTAAATAACTAATTTAAACTACTTTACAATAACTATAATATAATAAAAAAATATACTAAATAAAATAAAAACTATATAATAAATAAGTTATTATTTTTAGTTACTAACACTTTTACTTAATTTAAAATTTATTATAAAAAGTTTTAATAAAATAAAAATTAGTTTATTTTAGTTAAAAACTAATTATATATATATATTATATATATTTTTTCCACTTTTTATTTAGTTTTCTTATTTAATAATAAATTATTTAAAGAGTAAACTTTTATATTTTCTAAATTTCTATTAATTTTTATCTTTAATATATTAGTTTTACTTTTTTTTTCTAATAGTTAAAGTGCTTTATTTATTTTATATTAATATTAAAATATTAAAGTATTTTACTTAACTTATTTTTAAAAATTAGCTTAATTTTTACTTTATTTTATTTTATCTTTTAGATACTTATAAAATTTTTTTTAAAACTTTAATAATAGTATTTATTTTTTTATATCTAATAAAATTTATATTAATTTAGTAATTATACTTTA
>JAWQFY010000433.1:0-31750 GCA_037055185.1 Capillidium rhysosporum | reverse complement strand
TTTATATTAAATATTATTATTATAATTTTTAAAATACTATATATATTAATTTAGCTAATAAAATATATATAACTACTATATATTTCTATATTTATTTATATTAAATTAGTTTATATATTTATAAAATATCCTTCTAAATAAAAAAATATTAAGTTATATAAAATTAACTTTTTATTATAATATTTTATATTATATAGTATTTTAAAGCTTTTTTAATTATTATAGCTTAAAATTATTCTTTTTTATTTTTTAATATTATAATATTATAATTTTTTAATTTTTTTTTTAGCAATTTAAATTAAAATTATAAATAAAAATAATCTTTAAATTATATATTTCAAATATATATATTATTAAATATTTATTTTTATATTAATAATAATATAAAAAATTAATTTATAAGTTTTATAATTTTATTTTAGCTAAAAAATATAGCTTAATAAACAATTATTTAGCTGTTTAGTTTAAAGATTCAAATATACTTTTCTATATAAGTGTTCTTTTATTATATATATATATATATATATTTTAGCTTAGCTTAATTTTGTTTAAAAAAATTAGTGCTAAAACTATTAAACTTTCAAATATATATATAACTTGGTTTTTATTTAATAATGCAAAAATAAATAAATATAAAAAGCTAGTTTAAATTAATATATTATTTTTAATTTTATATTTGTATTCAATAGTTTTTAATTAATTTATAGTTAGAAAAAAAATTATATATATATATATTATATTAAATTTATATCAAAATATTTATTAGCTTTAAATAGTTTTATAAAATGCTAATAATAAAGAAAAAATTCATCAAAAATAATTCAAAATTATTTTAAACTTTTTAATTATCAATAATAACAATTGTAAGCTAATTATAGATATTGAGTAATTGGTATATATTTTGATAATAAATATTTTTTCTATATTATATGAAAAGTTTATTTTTTTATTTGTTAAAATCATAGTTAAATTATTTATTATTATTATTATCAACATTGTGTAGAATTTAAATTAAAAAAGTAACTATTATGAATCCAAATTTATTTAATTACCACTAAATAAAATTTAAAAACTACTAGCCTTATGCTTGGGTACAAACTTGAAATCCTCAGGAGCTTTACCCAAATAAATCTCACTAAAAAGATGTATTAGTACTTAAACCCCAAAAAACAAAAAAAAATACCTAAGTTTTAACCAGTCAGAGCAGTTAGGTGATGCCAGCAGAGTTTCCAAATCAGATCTACCGTTGAAGGGTTGAGGACGTTGGTTAATTCTATGAGGAGGATTAACTAAGATAGGATAGGGAACGTAACGGTAATGGAAAGACTGCCATTCCATCAAGTAGCGTCGAGTAAGGTTAACTCCCCAAGTATCAGAGCCCCAGTGCTCGAGTCCAAAATCACAAAACTTCTTGATCAACTCCAAACGTTCATTAGCTGTGACATCAATATGTCGCTGCTCCTTAATCTCCTGGAAGATCCACGGTTTGATGAGTGCCCCCCTACCGATCATAATACCATCTACACCAGAAAGCTCAAGGCTACGGTTGTAATCCTCGTAGTTTAAGACATCACCGTTTCCGAAGAACGCCATACCGTGACCGGAAGTAGATGCCTGGGTTTTGACGAGTTGACTACACTCCTGGATGTAGTGCCAATCACAAGTCTTAGTATACCGCTGCTGACGCGAACGTCCGTGTAAGGTTCCTAAGGCGCAACCCCAGTTCTGGAACTTGCTTACTAATTTATCAGCGAGCAGTTTCTTACCGTCAATACTGGTACGAAACTTAACGGTTAAAGGGCAGTCCAAAACCTTTTAAGAAAATTAGAAAATATATTGATTATTTTATTTACCTCGTTCATACCACGTACAATTCTACCTAGCTTACCGGGTGAACCCATCAAAGCACTACCACCTCCCTAAAAGTATATCGATAAGTTAAAGTATAAATTTTATAGTTTAAACTTACGTTATCGAAGACCATATCGATAGGACATCCCAGATTGATATCTACAAAATCTACGTCAACAGCCTGGTTGATAAGGTCGGCACATTTGACTAAACTTTCCGGCTTGTTTCCGGCCAACTAATTACGATATTAATATCGGTACTGTAAAAAAATGTGAGGGTAGTACCTGTACACCGAATATATCTTCCGATTCATGACGACGTAATAAAGACCATTCTGGTCGTTGCCCCTTTTAAAATTTGAAAAAATTAGTTCAGTTTAATTACTCGTAAAAGTACTTGTAGCAAGTTGGTAGCCATCGCCATTTCGCCACAAGTGATATCAACCCCGTACCCTTTACAGATTCTTCGGAAAGGTAAGTTACCTACTGTGGTTAATGGTGCTAAATAGGTTTTATTTCTGAAGTCGATCTGCTCAAAGTATTTAGTATCTCAAATAACAAATTAAATCTACCAGTTTCTTTTCACGTAAATTCAAAGGAGTTTCAACGTATTCGTCTCTTGGATTTTCTGTAACATTAGCTTTGTTATCTACTTTAAATAAAATTTAGTTTAAACCAAATTGTTACAAAGTAAACCTTGTACAGTAGGTTCTACTACAACAGCGGTACTTTCCATCTCTTTATCAAGTTTATCTGATTCTACTAAAGCCTCAACACTTTCATTATCCTTCCTCAGGGACTGGTTAGTTGTATCTAAGCTTTCCTTAATTTCCTCTTCATTTTTAATTGGTTGGTCTGCTTTTATATTTTCAACTTGATCATCGTCACTTTTAAGCTCTCTGTTCTTCTTCATTTTTGCCAATTCTTGTTTAGCTATTAAATCCTTTTCTTCGTTAAGCTTTTCGAGTGCAACTTTAGAGCGGGAGCTATCATACTTTAACAAAAAAAGTTAACATCTAAATAAAGTGTAATTTTGATTTACGTTATCTTTTTTGAACTCAATTAATGTTGTGTTATTTATTATGTTGCGGGTTGGATTGACATATCCCTCTTTCTACTTTAACATTAGCAAAAAAATAGAAGGAGCAAAGATATAAATATACCTTGGCAATTATCAGTTTGTTATCTTCTCCGAGATGGTGCTTAAGGAAACGACAGCTGTATCCATAGGGACATCTATTGCAAAAATTAATTATTTTAAAATATATGGTATAGATACTCTCCACTAAGGTTAAAATGAACACAAACTTCACCGAGGTCTTCGCCCTTTACTTTGAGGAACTCTTCTATATCATGAGAAAATTTACAACTACAAAAGCAGATAAATACAAGTACTAAAAAATACATACTTGTCACCAACTTGACAAGGTTCCCCTTTGTTAATGTATTGACAGAGCTAATAAATCAACTTTAATAATGATAAAGTAACGGATAATAGAGTACCTTAATCTTATCTACAGAATGGGAAATTTTACGATCTTTGTTCTGACCTCTCTTACGCTTCTTATCATCCTTATTTCCTTTCCTCTTATTTCTATCACTATTACCTTCCGATCTATCTCTATTCTCTGTTTCTTCAGTTTTTACAGATGCGTCTGCATTAACCTCATCTATCTGTTTCACTTTTAAAAATCTATACAATTTTATATAAAATTAATAATAAATTTTACAAATTGGTAGCAAGTAGTGTATAAAATAAAATAAATGTTATTTACTCTGGTTTAACATAGGCAATTCCACCTCTATTTTCATCTTGAGTTTCCTTCATGTTTTCTCAATAATTGTTTAGTGAATTTTTTGCAAAGTTCCCAAGTGTAGCTTCAATCAAAATTTGAATCCAACCTCTTAAAACTTACAAATATCGAAAAGCTACCAATTATATCACATTTAATTGACTGAAAAAGTAAATATAAGACAAGTTAGGTGAAAGACTGATCAAACCTACTAAAAACTTTTTATACCAGAAACAAGATCTTTTAAGAATCAATATAAAATGGGAGTATCAAGAAGTAATATGAATCGAGTGAAACAACGCGGAAAGGCATCAAGAGCCGCTGCAAAATCAGCAAAGAAGGCACATATCCGTAAAACTAAACCTAAAGATGTTATTCATGGACAAAAAGTTATTACTTCTAAGAAAGCTAAGAAAATCGACCAAGCTAAAAGACTAGTAAGTAGTTTAAATATTTAAAAATTATAGCACAAACGTATTAACTTATTCTTAATTTTCTTTAGTTGCCTAAATTGATTAAGGAAACTGAAGAGAAAGCTAAGAAAGAGAAAGCGGAAGGTCCAGAACCTATGGACTGTAAGTTTTATTTTGACTTTACGAAAACTAACTTTATAATTAGTGGAGTAAGGCTTTCTTAACAACGTAAGAAATGTATTTATCCCACCATTTGAACTTGTTTGAACTTTATTTTTAATCCTGATTATAGAAAGATGAATAAATATTAATTTTTGCATCAGTACGTAAAATATATAAATTATTGTTGCCTTTAAATATTAAATATTTATGATATTAAATTTTAAATGTTTAGTTTAATAATACTGTTGAAATAACAGAATTCTTTGTAAACTATAAATTATATTTATGCTAAATTTACTTTATTTTAATTTAAAATTAAATTCATGAGATTAAATATGATCTTTAAAAAATTATGCCGTAATAAAGATTTTTACATTATTTATAGAAAAGATAAATATAGAACTTTCGTTTCTATACAGATACATAGCTAATTAATAAATCTGGTTGTAAAGAAGAATATAAAAATTAGAATATACCTTTGCTTAGTTTCTATTAATTGTGTCTTTAGGGTAAAAATTGGCTTTAAAATATTTATACCTCAACGTAAATCAAATAAAAATCTCGGAAAATACTTTACAAAAGGAAGTATTTTATAAATTAATTAATAAAATGTTTACATATACTATTTTACACTATATATAATTCCAGCCTTTTCTAACACTTTTTCATAAATAATACTTTAGAAATACATTGAAATTATATTTTTTTAGGAAATTGCTCACCCAATTATATACATAAGTTAATAAAATACACAAATATATAGGTGGACTGATAGGTTTTGAAAAATGATAAAAATATATAAATATATAAAAGTTTATAATAATAAATTTTATTATTTTATCTAAAATAAAACTTTTTACCACTATATATTTTTCATTCTTTTTTTAATATGACAAAAACTTATTTAAATCTATTTAATAAAATCTATTCAAAATAAGTAATTATTTTATTTTACCTCTTTTTTATAATAAACTTTATATTATAGAATTTTTACTTTAAATTTTAAATAATTATAAGCTTTGCAGTATAAAAACTGAAATACAAAAAAGTAATTTGTAAGTTTAATTTTTCTTTACTTAAAATATTAATTATAGTTATATATATGAAATGGATGCATATATATAGTTTTAATTATTTGTAAATCTGCTAAAATATTTATAAAAAATATTTTTTAATAAATAAATAAATAAAATATTAAAACAGAGAGTAAGGTTTTATAATTACTATTAAACTATAAGGTACTGCTTAGTTATTATAATTTATTATATTTTTCTAAATAAAATTTTATTTATTAAACTAAAATATATATAAAAAATATTGATTTAGTTTATAAAATAAACTTGATATAATAATAAATTTATTACTTTATATTATAGTAATATAAAATTACAATTATAAAATAAATAAAAATATAATTATTTTTTTATAATTAATAGTCTTTAATATATATATTATATTTATGTTAATTTATATTAATTTTTACTATAATTTATAATTTATATTTTATTTTATACTTTAGCTATAATATTATATTTAATAAAAAATATATATTACTTTTTATTTTCACTACTATTTATTAAATGAAAGCTTTTATACTATTGCCTATTAATTTTAATATATAAATTTTTTATTAAATACATTATTATTTTTAGCTTTGCTTTTCTAAGTTTAAATTTCATATAATATAATAAAATTTTATAAATTAATAAAATAATTTAACTACTATATTTTAGCTTTGAAAAATATTAATTACTTTTTTAAATAAAAAAACTTAAAATTAGCTAGTATACAAATACTAAAATTAAGTAAAAAATATAATTAAGTAAAGTAAATTTATTTAAATAATTAAAAGTAAAAATATTTAAAATTTAAAAGCTTTTACAGTTATTAAATTTTAATTTAATTTATTTAAACTTTAAATTTTAAAATAATTCAATTAATTCTATTTAGAAATTAATTTTAAAAATATATTAAATTTAAGCTTTTGCTTTAAACTAATTTATATAGCTAATATATTTTATTTATAATAAATAGCAATAAATTAAATTAAATGTAGTATTATATAAAGGTGATTATACTTAAATATAGTTTATAATAATGAAAATATTTAATAAAAAATACAATATATATTATACTCTATCATTATTATATAAATCTTCTATTTATATTTTCTATAACTAATAATTTTAACTATAATTATTTAACTTATTTTTTATTAATAAAAAAATTATTAATAAAGTATTATTAGCTAAATAAAGTTAATATATATATATTGCATTATAAATAAAATTCTGAAAAAACTATAAAACTTTATTAATATCATCTTTAAGAAATGATAAAATTGATTTTAAAATTAATTATATATTTTATGAATAAAATTAGACTATTGATTAAGAAATTAGTGCAATTTTATAAAATAAGTAATTTTAGAAATTTTTAGCCACTGTCTAAAGTACCTAATAAACTAAAAATTGTATGGGTTGTAGATAATAAATGTTTAACTAGTAAAACTATTTAAATTATTTTTAAAAAAGAACTATACTCTATTACTGCAGATATGTGTTTCGGAAACATATCTTACATAGAGTTAATTAGTAGGATACAGCTTGTATAAATTAAATATATAATTTCTAAAATCGAAATGTACTAAAAGCTTTGAAACATAGATATTAAATGAATAGGTTTGGATATAGTTTCTATAATTTTGATATGTATCTAACATCTGAAAGCACCATGCTACAGAGCCAGCCAACTTAATACAGTTTCGATTAAGGTAACATCTAGAAGTTTCCTAATGTTTCCAAATAAAAAAATTTTAAATCGAAAATTTATCGTAAAAGCACCAATAGCATAACCAAAAATTCTACATTGAAGTTACCAAGCTTGTCGAAAGTTTATAAGTAAACGAAACTTTTTATTTCAATTTTTTTACAACAAAAATTTAGAACAAATGTCACGCAACTTAGCCAAACGTATCGTACCCCTCTTCGACCGAGTATTAGTGCAAAGAGTCAAAGCTGAAGAAGTTACAAAATCGGGTATTTTTATCCCCCAGAAGGCTCAACAGTTACTTAACGAAGCTGATGTTATTGCTGTTGGCCCTGGTTTAAGAAATAAGGATGGAAGCTTAGCTCCCATTTCAGTTAAAGCTGGTGACAGAGTTCTATTACCTCCTTACGGTGGCAGTGAAGTTAAGATCGACCAAGAGGTAATTTTCATATTTAATGCTTTTATTTATATCGTTTAAAATATTTAGGAGTATCTCTTGTTCAAAGATTCCGAACTTTTAGCTAAAATTGAAAACTAAATGTTTTTAAATAAAAAATTTTACACTGTTAAATCCTAGTCTTTACATCAAATGTTCCAATTTCGGAATAAAGATTTAATATAAAAAGGAAACTTTATAAGGTCATACACTACTTCTGTTCAGTGAATTATAGCAAGTTTTTTCTTGCGAATTATTATTTAAACCGATTCTATACCCTTTTTTTTTCTTAGACTAGTTTTCAAGAATTATTACCATTTAATTAAATATAATTATTTAAAAAGAATTTAAATTACTATTCAATGATACTAATTGCTTTGATAATGTATTTATATTAGCCACAACTGTTTATACGTAATTACTAAACATGATGAGTTTAATACTGCAAATTCTTTCAAAAAATTTAATTTTTTATTTAAGCTATCATTTAAAGTATTGCTTTATGATAAAGAGTCATGAAAGCATTGAAGTATACAGTAGTAGTTGAATGCTAGAAATGCTTTAAATTTTATCATCTCCGACAGATTCGGATACCTAATAAAAAATTAATAGCGTATATATAGAACACCTAGATTTTTATAATCGGTTTTCACCCGACCTTTGGAAACGATGAAAATTATTAACTTATCACATATAAAGCTTATAAATAAAATAGTTTATAAAGCAGAAAATAAATATTTATTGTTTAAAACGAAAAATTTTATTTCTATAAAAAAGAAAATATACGTAACGATTTAAATGTTAAAGTTCAAACATTAGTTGCATCTATATGTTATTTTTATGATCAAATCACAATTCCTTATTAGTTTCAACCCCATTAGTTTCGTCTTCCAGTTTTCTAGAAAAAAATTATTAAGAAATGAAATATAGTAGCGGTATTTACTTAATCTTTTGATGCTTGGCTTTCGGACCCCAATGTTTAGTAGGATTCATTTGGTAACGGACGAGTTTGATATTTCTCGATTTAGGGTCGGCATTTTTGTGAAGGTCGAAGCTAACTGTGTCAAGGGTTGGTTCTTTGCTCAGGATTTTCAAACCGGGGGCTCCTTTGGCGAAGTTAGCCATCTTGACTGGATTAAGTTTGACGTGATGCCTCATAATATCCCAAATTACGTTATTGGGGGCGTCAGTTTTGATAGAGCCGGCAGCGCAATGTGACGCTGATACTTTATAGTCGAGGTTAAGTAGGGCAGAAGCCAGTATTTTCAAAGGTGGTGTTGAAGATTTGATGGTTGAGAACAGGTCAGTCGGTAAATGAAACAAAGGTACATCGAGTTCCTATTAAATAAACCATGAACAATATATAATGGAGAAAACTTACTTCACTAATAACTGTCAACATACCTTCTATACGCTTGTAGGTATGAAGATTAGGAAGCTCGAGCTCTAAAGTGTTAAGAGCTTCTTTGACAAATGTATTATCATGTAAAGGCCCAGAGTACATAGGTCCACCCATCTAAATAAGTAAATAGTATTTAATAATGTAATATTATTTGATTATACATGTAATTTAGAGCCACAATGTTCACAGTTAGGGCCTACAGGTGGGCCTTGAGTTGGAGTGAATTTGTAACCCTTTTCATTGGGAATAGCTCTAGATATAGGGCTGAGGTCAAAGGTATGACATCCCGAACATTTATAAACGACTGAAGTTTGACTAGCGTTGAGTTTTATGGCAGCAGGTGATGTATCCACCATCATAAATATACGTACATAGAAGTCGATGGAACAAGAAATTAATGGAGTAACTGATCGCTTATAACGAGCAGCAGAGGTTTTAACTGCATTAATAACTAGACGCAATGCCTTTTAATTATGTCTTTAATCAGTACAATTAATATTAAAGTTGTAATTTACCGCTTCATGGCAAAACGAGGATTTTAATGGAGTACCGCCGTATTTCGTATAGCTTTTAGTAAAAGTCAATAATTTAAATAGTAAAAAAAATATACCAGGTTTCTTGATGTTGTTGTGATGCTAACACTGCTAAATCGGTGCATGTAACTAAAAGTAAGCCACCATCGGCGATAGATTGTACAGCAGCATCTAAGAATGGCGAAGCTGAACCGTAAGGATCCAGATCAATGATATCAAACCTTTTTAATGGATCCCTGTGCTGGTACATAACATCACTTTCATAATTAATTTTAAAATATAAAACTTAGTTACATGGCATCACCCAAATTGACGTTAACTTTTTCTAATGGAATATTATTCAATTCCAAGTTGACTTTCATAGCATCTACAGCTTGAGGCTCTAAATCGTTTATAGTGATCATTCCTAAGCTTGGAATCTCTTTATAATATCTAATAGAGCGAAGACCAGTGGCAGCTAAGGCTTCTAATAAAATCGGTTTCTTTACTTGAAACTTTTTATGTCAGCAGTAATTTTAAGTATCTTTTACTTTATCAGCTTCTAAATAATTTAAATGTTAAAGGTGATTTATTTAATTGGTAAAAGCTACTTTCTGGATTTTTCTTTATAAATTTTTCTTTCAACTTCGCCTCCCTTAATTTATTAAAAGTAGTTATGATCAAAACCGACATATCTCGATTGAAATGTTGAACTGGGTTATAAAAAACTTCATTTTGATTAGGAAATTGAATTTTAGCTAAACCTTCTTCAACAAACACTGGTTCATCGACTTTTACATCTATATTTTCGGACATTTTATTTATGTAGCTTGTTGTATTAAATTTTTGTGTCAATATACTTTTGAAGTTATTTGTCAAAGGTAGTTGTAATTGTAATAGTTGTACTAAACGATTAAATTTTAAGATTTTATTCAATTTGTTCAAAAGTTTTAAAATTTTGAAATTTATAAGGTTTTGGAAGTCAAATCAAAATTTAGGTTCAGCTGGAAATTGAGTTTTTTAACTACCTTAGAGCAACAAAAGCAAATCAATATAGTAGGATGCTAAATAACTTATAGAAATTATTAAATAATAAAGAATATTTCTTATTATGTGATTTTTGTCAATTAAAGCTTCTACGTTTAGCTTTTTATTTAATTGGAAGTAAATTGGAAGAAAATTCCAATAAAATTCATTAATTTTGATTTCATTCATTTGACAGCTACTTTTTAACTTTGTGGCTTTATCGGAGAATTATTTCGAGCTATTGTCTGGATGCTATGAAGTTGTTATAAAAATTGATTAATACTAGGATAGCTATTTTCTATAGCGGTATAGCTTTTGTATAATTAAGGTAATAGATATTATGCTTACGGAACTTTTAAGAATTAGTTTAATTGGATGAAAAGGAATTTCATATAAATTTCACCTTGAAACGTAATTCGAACCTATAACTTTGCTAATAGTGGTCAGAAAAGGCTAACTAAGAAAACTACAGACTACTACTCTCTTGAAAACATCGATATAAATAAATGCCAGTAAATAGATATAATAAAAATTAGAAACTGAATATAATCATATAGGTAAACTATCTACTTTTAATATCGAGACAGGGGAAACTAAGATTATCGAAATGGTTTCAAACTTTAAGTACTAAGGACCGTACGAAAATTGTTAAAGAAGTTACCTCTTTAGTATTAAATCGTAAAGCTAAAATGTGTAATTTTCTTGAGTACAAAGGTATATTTTGATTATTACCACGCTTTTATTCATCCACATTTTTTTAGAAACAACTTTAGTTTACAGAAGGTGATGATTTTATTTTATTGCTAAAATTCTAAATAATATAATTACAAACAGATATGCTAGCTTGTTTTTTGTTGCTAGCATTAGCCCAGAAGATAACGAATTAATTACCTTAGAAGTTATTCACAGATACGTTGAAATTCTGGATAAATATTTTGGCAACGTAGCTTTTTTTTTCTTCAAAGACTAACTAATGTATTATTGCTTTTTATAAATTAGGTTTGCGAACTAGATTTAATTTTTAATTTTAACAAAGTAACTAAATCCAAGAAATTTTCTCAACTGACTACTTTATTTTTTTGAATAGGCTTATTTTATACTTGATGAGTTGATTATTGCTGGTGAATTACAGGAGCCTAGTAAGAAATCAGTAGCTAGAGCTATACAGCAACAAGATGAAATGGAAGAACAAGAACGAAGTAATCAAGCATGGCCTGAAATCAAGTACTTCTTCATTTTTTTAATTGCATTAGTTGATTTTGATATTTTTATAGAAATGAATTCTTTAACACTTTGGCAAATATTGAATGGAAGAAATAAATGTATATTTTTCATCATATATCATAAATATTAGTTGTATAGTTTGGTTCCTACATTTTTCTTTTTTGAGCAACATTAATAATTTTCAAAAAGTAAGCCGTTTTTTTGTTTTAATTCAATGATGCTAAAGTTGTTAAGGTTAATACCTACAATATATAGCTTTTAATCCTTTTATAAATAAATACTTAATATTTCTCAATTTTCATAGCTAAGATATAGTGTGAATTATAAAATAAATTTTATTATAGTGTTTCAAATAAGTTTTAGCATAAAATAAATAAATGAAAATAGTTAATATAATTTTAAATAAAAACCATTTACAGTTTTATTTTTTTAAATATTTAAACATTTAGATTTAAAAATATACTAATTAAGACTATTAGTTCAAATTACAATTACAATTTCTTATTAGTTTTTAGAAGCTAAGAAAAAGTATGTTTAGGTTTAATAAAATTTAAATTTAAATTTATAAAATATAATTAAATTAGTTTATTATCTAATTATAATAAAATTTGTATATATAGGCTTATTCTAAAAAATTATATAGAATTAACCTACTTAATCTAAGCATAGTAAACTTAATGTATAAGCTAATTAAATTTAATTAGCATCTAAAATTATACTAAATTTGTTATATTGATAAAAGCACTAATTAAATTTAGATTTGCATTAAAGATCTATCAATTTATATCAAAAAAATCAAATTATATTAAACTAAAAATAAGTTTTATTTTATAAACTTAAGCTTATATCAACATTTATTATATTTTGTATAAATAAATACTAATTTAAATTATTTTTAGCTTTTGTAGCTAAATGCTTAAATTTAATTTTATTAGTTTTTAAATATTATTTTAATTATTTTGATTAAATCTAAGATTATTTTAGCTAATTTTTAATTATATTTAACTTTTATTTAAATAATAATAATAAACTGCTTTTAGCTAATATTAATTATCTAGTATTAAGTTTTAGTCTAAAAGATTTTATAGATAAATAATAATAAAAAAATAATAAGTATACTTTCTAATTCAAAAAAAGTATACTAAACTAAAAAGGTTATAAATCAAAAAAAGCTAGTATTGCTAAAACTATAATTAATAATATAAATATTATTACTAATACTACTTTAATTGAAATGAAAATAAAAGTAATAAAAGATAGCAGTATTTTAATATTAGTAAATTTAGTAAAATATGTTAAAGCTAAAAGTAAAAGCATTAATTATACTTATATCTACTTTAAACTTTTAAAAATATTTTTAATTAAAATAAATTTATTAAAGTAAAAAATAGAAAATAAGTTAATAATATTATAAAAAAAGATAGTTTATTAAATATATATATATATATAATATAAGCTTATAATAATATTATACTATTTAAGTTAATAAAAATTTAGTTATAAAAAATAAATACTTAAATTAGCTAAAAAATTTAAAAATTAAAAATTTATTTTTTAATAATAATAATTTTATAAATTTTAATAAATTTTTTTAGCACTTTTATAAAAATAAATATATTATTTAAATATAATACTTTATTTTATTTACTAAAGTAATAATTTTATAATAAATTTAATATTAATTTAAGATAATAGCTAAATTATTTATAAGTATAAAAATATAAAGCTTTAAAATTACTATATTATATAAATTAAAAATAGCTAATTATTTAGTTAATTAATATACTATTAAAAAATAAAATATTAAATTAAAATAATAAAACTAAATATTAAAAAAAAACTAGTATATAATTTAATAATAAGTATATATATTATTTTTTTAAAAGCTATAAATATAGCTTAATATATATAATTATAGCTAAAATAAAATATAACTAATTATAATCTGCTAAAAATATATTAATTAAAGAAAATACCAACTTTTAATTTTTATATTCTAACTAATTATTATTATTTTAAGAATTTTAAATCAATATATTTAATAAATTAAAATAAATTAATTATATAGTAAATTTTGCTAATTATATTAAAATACTACTTTGTTATTTATATTTTTATATAATTTATATAATTTATATAATTTTAAGTACTAAAATAATATAAAATATTTTAAAAAAAATATTATTTAATATATATAGTTAAAATATTTACTTACTAATATTAATATTTAAATTATATAAAAGCTTTAAGTTATTATTTAATTTAAAATATTAAATAAATTAGTTAGTTTAATTTTGATAAAATTAAATTTTATTATTATTTTTTTACTATATTTATTTAGTTTTTTTTTTACTACTAGCATTTTTTAATATATTTTTATTTGCTTTTTTTTAAGTTATTATTTTAGTAATAGCTATTTATATTTATTTTTTTTAATAGTTTTATTTTTTTTTAAAAATTAGTATATTAATTAAAAAATAATATATTAAGTAAAATTATATAATAATATATTAGGTAAAAATAAAAGTATTATAATTATTTAAAAAATAAAAAATGTTTATTAATTTAATTTAAGTATATTAATTTTAAAACTTATTATATAATAAAAATATTTAGATTTATTAAATTTAATTTAAAATTTTTTTATAAGTTTTTAAAATTTTATATAATATAATATTTAAAATATTAAAATTTTAGTTGATTTATATATATAAATATTATATTTTATTATATTTTTAGTAAATTTAAACAAAAAAAAAATTAAATTTAATAGAATTTTTACTAATATTCTATTATTTATATAATTTTTATTAAAAAATTTAACTTTTTTTTAAATTTTATAGCAATATAACTAATTATTATATTATATATTTTAAAGCTTTTAATATTCAAACTTTAAAGCTATAAAATATATATTACTTTAATATTTATTTTTCTTATTTATTATATATTATTATAGTATAAATTATTTTTAATAAGCAAATAAATATATAAATTGATAAAATATATTAAGTTAAATAATTAAGTTATATTTAATACTATTTACTAATATAGAAAAACTTAGCTAAAAATTTAACAAAAAGTATTAAAATTTAAAAAAACTTAAAAAATAACTTTTTACTAAAATAATAATTATAGATATTATTTAGGCTTTTTTTAAAATACTTTACTTAAGTTTTTAATTTTTTTTCATATTTATTAATATTAGTAAACTTTAATTAAATTATTTTTTTATTTTAAAAATTTAGTTTAAGTTTATATACTAAAAAAATATATATATTAAAACATTTTTTAATTTTTAATTATATAGTTTATAGTTTAAAATTATAAAATTTAAACTTTAACTATTTTATTAAAAAGTTTAGCTTATAGCTAAGTTTTTTTTATAATTATTTATAAGTTTCTATAAGTTAGCTTTATTAATATTTAGTCTTTTTACTATAAAAATATACTTAGTATAATTTTTTAATATTTTAATATTTTTTATTTTACTATATAAAATAAATAAACTATAACTTTAATAAAATATTTTTTTAGTATTTTTTAGATTAAACTTAATAGCTGCTTAAGTATTTTAAATTAAGTTAATTTAAGCTATATATTATTAAAATATAGCTTTAGTATTAGTTAAAAAATATTATATTAATATTATATATATATAAAGCTTTGGTATAACTTATTATTATAATATTAATATAAAAAATAGTAATTTTGTAATTTATTTAAAGTTATATATTAAAATAGCTTAATAATTTTTTAAATAATTAGTTTATTTTTTAAGAATATTCTTTAAAAAAAGAATTTTTAACTTTAAAGCTTTACTTTAAATTTATATCAACTTTTTTTAAATAGTTTAATAATATATTATAATATTAAAACTTTTCTTTAACATTTTATAAACTTTAAAATAAATCTAATTATATATATATATTATAGCTATTAGCTTTTTTTATACTGTTATACTTATTTTTTAGCTGTAATATATATTATTTCCTTTAAATTTATTTATATTTAATAAAAAGCCATTAATTTTTAGCTTTTTATTTTAAAAACTAATACTTTATAATAGTAATATTATAATTAAAATAATTATATAGCTATTTTAGCTTTTAAAATAAAATTTATTTTATATATATTTTTAAAATATAGAAAAATAATATTAATATTTCAAAATATAGTAATTTATTTTAAAAAATTAGTTTAAAATTTTAGTATAATAAGTAAAATATTTATTATAATTATTATATCTAATTTTTAATTTTTTTTTAAATTTTAATATTTTCTTTTATAAAAATTTTCTATATTTTATCAAAACTATTAAATTTATCTTAAAAATAAGTTAAAAATTTTAGATAAAAACTATTAAATAAAAAATAAATTTTAAATAGCTTAGCTTTAATATATTAAAAAAGTAAATTTATTAGCTCTATATATATAAGTTTATACATAATAAATATAATTAAGTACTATTAATTATTTTAAATATATATATTAAAGCTATTAGTAAATTATAAATTAGTAATAAAAGCTAAAAGGATTAAAATTATAGTAAAAACTATCTACTACTAAAATATTATTTTCTAACTGTAATTTAAGTATAAAAATTTGTAAATTTTATCTAGAGTATATAAAATAGCTTAATTTTTTATTAATAAATATAATGTTTATCTTATATTACTTAAACTTTATATTTTTAAAAATATTAGGTTAGAAAACCTTTAATAAAAAATTATTATTATTGCAGTTAGAAATTTAATTAAAATTTGAAAATTAGCTTTTTTAACTAAGTAATTTATATTAATTAAAGAATAATTCCAGAAATATAGAAAATAAAAGTTCAAATTTAGTTAATTATAAATCTATATAATTTGCTCATATTAATATTGTTCAACAGTTTATTATCTAAGTAATTAATAATATATATATATATATACTTTTTTTACTTCTAACTATATTAAAATAATTTCAAAGCTTAATAGCTATACTAATACTAAAAAAAAAGAGTACTTAGATTAAAGTAATTTTATTTAGGTTTTAAACAGAGAATAATTTTGGAGTCCAGTATATGTATCTAAGTTTATAACTTTTTAAAGCTAATAAAAGTTATTAAACTAACAATTTGAAAATAGCCAGCTAAATCTGATCAAGAATATCACGTTTCCTAAAATATTTAACAAGAAGTCTCCACATTTTTTGTAGAACATCAGGACTAATCTTGTAAAAGTCAATACTGAACGAATCTAATTGAAGAATGAATATTAATTAAAAATGTAGTTATTACCGGTTGAATGAGTGATGGCAGTACTTTCAACTCCAGTGTTTTTAAGAAAGTTGATTAAACTTACACGCTCTTGTCTGTTGGTCTTAGATACGAAGTAGGCAAGACGTTTACGAAATTGCTATTGATATTTAATAAAATAATAAAAACTATTATTACTAAAGTCGGATGCACGTTTTTTTGTTGGTTGGCTGGAGTCTGAAGCCTAGCAGTAGCTTGGACTTGGGTAGAAGGTTTAATTGCTTGGGATGTATTAATTATATCTGGCTTAGTATTAATATGGTTGCTTGATCTTTCAGTGTTGATACGAGTTGATCTATTCTCAAAATTACCCCGCGATGATGCATCAAAATTCATAGAAGATTGAGTTTCCCTACTGTTTGACGCAACATCCGTTCTCTTCCGAACCGGTTCACCACCTGTAGGCCTGTCTCTATATCTATCTTTTGATCTTATAGTACTCACGGTTTCTAAATCTGAATCAATATCAGAAGGCCTTGAGCTTGGTCTAGCTACTTGACTAGGTCTTGGTCTAGAACTAGGCTTTGCTACAGAATCGTCAGATAAAGAGCTAGTAGAACTTGCATCAACATTATGCTGAGTTTGTAAAACAGATTTGCGAGCAACAGTTCTTTTAGATGTGGGAATTTTCGAAGATACTTTACGGCGATCCTCATCTGTACTTTTTTTGAATAGTAATGCCATAAATCTAGGGTTAACATTTTTAAATGTCTTATAGGATTTAGTAAAAAACTAGCGAAAAATAGCTACCAAAGTATGATTAACCACGTAACGGGATTTTATAAAGTTTAAATCGTGGAGTATCTTTTTAGGCTCTTGAGATTTATCTTTAAAAAATAATGTAATAGCGGGATAGAAAGAACCCCATCCTTTCTGATCAATTAAGAAAGGTGGTTTGTTAACAACTAAAATCTATCTAAATAAGATAAAAATCAAAAAGTCTACCTATTTTTGGAACTTCAAAAGTTTCATGTAACAAAAATTCAACTTTGTCAACAAATGCCATTTCTTTATCAGTTTCAAGGCCATCTTCAGTTTCGCTTTGAAGTTCTATTCTCCATTTATACATAATATTCCCTTCAGCGCTGAGAGTTTTCATTACCGAATGAGAAGTTATTATTATTATATCTTTTTCGATTGGTTTAAGTTTGCTTGACATTTGTTGGTATTCTATAACTTGATCTATGTGGTGTAGTTTTGAGATAATTAAGATAGAAAGTTAGGAGACTATGCTTTTGGATTGCAACAGGTAATGGCTTTAGTTTGATAGGCTAAGTATAAAATTTCGTCATAATGTATAGTATGTTTAGTTTATCTAGAAGCGAAGTTTAGCCTAAGATAAATAAAGAGGTAAAGTTTAAAATGTATATCCTAATCCTAAACAAATTATTTAAAATAAAATTTTAGTTATATGATATTGTTACTATATCAAAGACATAGTAATACTAACTTTTAGGCTATTATTTGCATTTATTTTCACAGAATTGCTTCTTTTATAATTAATTCTTTAAAAATGAATATGATATCATTTTCAATTGAATATAGTTACAAAAAGTTACAAAAAAATCTTTTGCTTAAAATATGGCTAAAAGTAATTTAGACAAAAGCAAAACGATAAAGAAAGGTAATAAGTTCATTCGATTGTAAATTGAAGTAAAATCGACATTAGAATCTTTGAAGGAAGGCAAAGAGACAGAAAGAGGCCAACCCAATACTAAAAAAACGACAAAGAGTAATAAACAAGAAAAAGCTGGTAGCTTAAAGTTTTATTAATTTTATTTTAAACTTAAATCTTAGACAATGAATTAATTAAAAAAAGCCAATCTGATCTCAAAAAAGAAATTAAAACTGGCAAAAATAGAGAAGCAGGTATTAAAAGCAATTTAATTTATTGTTTATTTTAAAAAATAGAAAATTTACTTTCATCAAGTAATAATGAAGGTAAAATTTTAAAAATTCGTATTATATAATAAAATTTATTTATAAAGATGTCAAAATAAAAAAGAAAGATGATTTTCTTGATGATCTTTTTTCAAAAGCAAAAGCAAAGAAAGCAGGTAGTATTTTATTTTATTTTCTCTAATTACCTATAGCTAAAATTGAAATCGATGTTAAATCAGCACCCCAAAAAAGAGCTAAAAGTACTGTTGGAGATGACGCTGATGATGGATTTTTTGATTCTAGAGGGAATGGAAAAAGTAAAATTATCGAAATTATTTTTCTTATAGATTTTTAGAACGAGCTACCACTGAAGAAGGCTATTCTATCTATTCAGCTTTAGAACTTAATATTGGTCAAGGTGAAGGAGGTACTGATTAGATTTAATTTAATTTTTTCTAAATTGTGAGTAGACACACCTGATTGTCCTTTTGACTGTAACTGCTGTTTTTGAGTTAAACAACTACATACTACTAATAGGGGGGACTGTAATTAAAATATGCATAGATTTTTATTCTTTTGAAGAATAACTTCTTTCAAAACGTATGGTCAAACCTACTATTTAAACTTATTTATACATTTTCTGAAAGCACAATAATGTCTCTAGATATTAGTATCTATACTTGAGATATTTTCTTAGTGTAACTACATTATAGTTATTATTTCTTAGTAAATCTTAGTTTTAATAAAGGCTAATAGCATTTAACTTAAAATAAGATACCTATTTGAATTAAAGTAATTAAAATTAATTTAAGCAATAATAGCCTTTTGAATTTTTATTATTTGATTTCCCAATTTTAATATAATTTACTTTATTTAAATTTTGGATTTTTTGATTATTTATTATATTTGAAGTTATTAGTAGCTATATTATTAAAAATATAATTTAAAATTCTTTAAAAGTTATGTAAATTTTATAATTATAATATTAATTCCAAAATTAAAATTTTAAAACTGCTAACATTTTATAAGGTTAAACCACCTTTAATATAAATTATTTTTCTATTATAACTATTAAAGTAAATATTGTAAATAGCTTTATAAAGTATAAATTTTTAAAATATAGTTAGCTTTATATTTTTATCTACTTTTATTAGCTATTTGAATTTAATAAATATAGTAGTAGATATATATTTATATAAATTTATATTTACTACTAAATAAAAAATTAGTTATTTATAAAAATAGCTAATTTTCTTTTAAAAAGCTTAATAAAATTTTGAAATATTAGTATATATTTAATTTTTATTTTACACTAATATTTTTTAATATATTTATGCTAAAATAATTTTTAGTACCTTATTTTATAATTTATATCTAAAAGCTATAAACTTTAAGCTTTTTACACTTTATTAAAACTATATATTTAAAAGGTATATACTTTTTATAGCTATTTATTAAATTTTAAAATTAGCTTTACTAGTATTTTTATAAGTTTTATTTTTTACAAAGCTAAATATGCTTAATATATTTTATAAATTATTAAAAAAAAATTACTATATAAAAAAAGTAAAGTATAATTTTATTAAACTTTTTTTTAAATATTATATACTTTATATATAATTTAAATTTTTTTAACTAAGTTAAAATATAACATATATAACTTTTTACTATATAAAAAGCTAGTAAAAAAACTTTATTTTAATACTATATATATTATATAAGATATCAATATAATTTTTAGTTATTATAATAGTATAAAAAGTAGTATTAAAGTTTTACTTTAATAAATTAGACTAGTTTAATAGTTTTTTAACTAAATTTTTTTAAAAACTTAAAATAATATTGTTTAAATAAAGTTAATATTTTATAGCTAAAAGCTAAAAAAATTTAATATTAAAATTATCTTTTATATAAACTAAATATAAAGTTTTAGATATTAAAAGCTTTATTTTAATATATTAAGTATTTTTATATTTTTAAAATATAGCCTTAAAAATTAACTTTATTACTTTTTTATATATAAGTTAAAATTAACTATATAATTAATATTTTTAATATATAGCTAATAATATTTATAATTTTAATTATATTAAAATATATAATTCTTATTTTTATAGCAAAATTATAAAAATATTTTACTTATTAAACTTATATTTATTTATATATTAAAACTATAAAAGTCTAAATAATACTATTTAAATAAGTAGCATATTTTTTAATATAAAAGCTTTATTTTATACTTTATTATTTCTTTTTTAATACTATTTTAATAGTATATTATAGTATTATAATAAAGTTTTAATATTTTAAAAAGCTATACTTAGTATTTTATAAAGTTATATATTATAAAGTTATATACTTTTTTAAGTAAAGTGTAAAAAATACTTTAAATATTTTATAAGTAATTAATAAAAACTTACTTAATAAAACTAGATAAAGTAAGCTAATTTTATAATTATTATTTTATTTTTATACTATTATACTTATTTTTTAAGTATAATATAAGTTTTTACTCTTATTTTTATTATTATAATATAATAAAAATTTTAGTTTTTTTAGTATAAATATATATATATTACTACTATATTAAAATTTTATTATATATTTATTATATATTATTAAATATTATTAAATATATTTTTAAAAGTAGCTAATTACTTATTTATATTATTATTATTATTATTATATATAACTTATTTTTAATAAACTAAATAATTATATTTAATAACTAATATATAAATTTTACTAATATAAATATATCTACTTTTTTATAATATTTATTATTTTAAATTATATTATTTTATACTATAAACTATATATTATTTAAGCTAACTTTTAATAATAGTTATTATAATTAATAATTTTTTAAATATTTTATTTAAATATTTTTTAATTTTTAATTAAAAATAAATATTTATATAATAAATAAGCAGTTATTTACTTTAATAAATAGTTAATTTTATTTTAAGTTTTTTTATTAATATAAAAAAATATTTTTAAAAATTTATATATTAAAATTTTACTAAAATATTAGTATAGTATTAATATATTTAAATACTAAAAAAAACAAAAAAAGTACTATATAGTTATTTAAAAAAATAGAATAAAATAGCTTATACTATGTTTAATATATAAATATACTATTAGTTTAAATAAACTATAAAATTGAAATAATTTAAATATTAAAATAGTTAAAATATTAGCTTACTTTATTATTTAAAAATAAATCTTTTATACAATAATTTATATTATAAAATTAAGCAGTTTTTTAGCTAAGTAAAATATTAAACTAAAATATTAAAATTATAAATATTTATAGCTTATTATAACTTATTTTAATAATGTAGCATTTAATTTTTAGTATAATACTAGTAGCAATTTTTACATTATATAGTTTAAAATACTATAATACAAAAGTGGTGGCAAATATAAGCATTTGTACAAAAAAGCTAATAAATAGCAATAGATTAAAATCAACTTCATTATTAAATATAGTAGTAATAAATGTAAATATCTAGTAAGTAATATATATAAGCAAAATTAGTGAAAATTCAGTAGTAAAATTTATATGCATTTGTAAATATTCTAGATTATAGATAGTAATAGCTGCAAGGACTACAAACTATCTAGTAGAAAAAAGATAACTAAATTCTATATATAGAATTTGTAAAAGAAGATAAAGGCATTTATAATTTCAAATAGCCTTTATATCTCTAATAAAATATAAAAATAAAAATATTTTACTATTATATAGTAAAGACAACTTTGTATACAATTTAATACAATTTAAAATAATTTTATAGTAAGTTAAATTATTAGTAATTATAATTTATTATATATTAGTAAGATAAAGTTTTTTGTTATTTAGTGCTAGCAGCTATATTAAACTTATTTTTAAATATTAAACTTATAAGTTTTTAAGTGAAAATAATAAAATAAAGAATATTTTTTTATTTAAAATTTTAATTAAATTATTAAAAGTTATTATATAAAGTTGTTAAGATAAATTTATATAATTTTTTATCTAAAATAAAAGAAAAAAATAATAAAAATCAAATAAGCTTAAAAAAAAAAGATTAAAAAATAATGAGAATAATTATTAAGTTGGTAACTTATAAAGTTGCTAAGTAATAAAATATTATAAATAAGATAATTTTAAAGTTAAATTTTAAGCTATAGTTTTAAAAATATAAAAAATAATTAATATATATAAACTTACATTTAATATATACAATAATTTTAAAGTAAATATTTTAAAATATAGCTTTAAAAATATTTATTTATTTAAATAGTTTTATTTTAATTTAAAAAAATAATATTTAAAAAATTAGTAAGAAATTTTAATATATAACTTTATATATATTTTTTTCTTTTTATTATAATAATAAAATTATATTAAGTTTTATATAATATATATATAACTTTAGTATTAAGCTTTTTAACTAATATAAAAGCTATATTTCTATTTTTAATAAAGTAGAAATTTATTTTTAGCTTTAATTTTAGTTTAAAAAAAAGCTTAAATATTTTTAAATTTAATTTTAAAATGCTAAAAAATAGTTTACAAAAAATTTATTTTACTTTTCTAATAAAGTATAAAAAAAGACTATTAAATTATATAATTATATTAAATTTATTTGGCTTTGTTTAATATAGCTATATAAATATATACTATATAAGTTATATTAGTAAATTAAATTTAAAAAACTACTATTTTTAATAAAATAATTGAAATTCATAATTTAAATATTTATTTAATTTAAATAGTATTTAAATAGTATTTTAATAATATTAATATATTATAAAATATTAACTTAAAATTTTTAAAAAACTTAATTTATATTAATATTTTAAATTTATATAAATTTACTATCTTAGTAATTTAAATAAGTTTTATTTTTAAAGATATTTTTTAAAATTTTAAACATATTTTAATATAATTAACTTTTAAATAAGTATAATACTTTTAAAACTTAAAATAAAAACAATTATTAAAATATATACTTTTTTATAATTAAGTTTATTATTAAATATAATAGTAATATATTTTTTTATTTAAAATTTAATAAAATATAAAGTTTAATTTAGCAGTAATAATAAATAAAAATTTAATAAAATAATAAAATATAATATTAATATAATTTATAAAAAAGCAAAAAATTTTAGTAATTTATTTTTATATATTATTATAAAAAATGCTATAATATTAGGTTTTTTTTTAACAAATAAAAATAAGTAACTATATTAATATAAAAAATATTATTAGCTAATTTTTTTTATAAATATAGTGTATACTACTTATTAAAATAATAGTTTTAAAGCTAAAAGCTTTAATAAATATTAATAATAGTAAAAAAAATTAAATATACTAAAAATATAATTAAAAAGTATATTTTAAATTTTTTATTTCTTTTTATCTAGTTTTAAAAAAATACTTTTTAGTTTTTAAATACTAATAGTACTATTAGTAATTTTAGCATTATTATTAAATATAAGCTTGGTTTTAAAATTTTAAAACCTTTTTTTTATAACTTTAAAATTATAAATAAATTATTAAAAGTAAATAAAATAAAAATAAAGAAAAAAATACACATTTTTATATTAGATTAAAATTATAACTAGTTACTACTAGTATTTTTTTAAAGTTGTTTTTTTTAAATTAATATATTTTCTACTATACTTTAAAAAATTAAATAATATACTTAAAATAAAGTAAAATAATGTTATTAAAAAAGTTTATGAAAATATAAAAACTTATAATATAATTAAAATAATTAATTTTTAAGCATTTATAATAAATTTAAATTTACTATTTAGATTTAAAATTAAAATATTATAACTTTTGTAATTTAAACTATTTAATCTAAAAGTAAATTATTTTATTAGTTATAAAAAATTTAAATACTTATAAATTGTAAAAATTAGAGGCTGCAAAGGTGGTTAGCAATTTTTTTTATCTAAAAAAGCTTAACCTTTTAACTAAATTTATATTTAAAAAGCTTTAAGCTAGAACTTTTAAATATTTTTTAATTAAGAATTTATTTTACTATAATGGTAACTAAGTTTAGTTTTTTAAATTTTAAAATAAAGCTTTTAAAATTTTCATTTTTATCCTTAAAAATCAGATAATATAATCTAAATGGATTTATTTAAATAATAATAAATAGAAATAAGAAATCTATTAAAAGGTTATTGAATTTGTAGATAAATGGAGGATTTCTGCTAGAAGGTATAAGGTTGATTAGATAAAGGAAGAGAGATAATATAAATTAATGCGCATATAAATAAGGGAGCTGAGAAAGAATGTAGGGTTAATTATTTTGCCCTACTTTTATGCAATTTTGAAAATTAGTACTAGAACTTGAGTTTTATAATCTAAGCTGTGAATCAAAGAGTAGAAGCCAAAGTCTCATTTTTTAACTAAAAATTTGCTAAGATTCCAAGATTTTAAATAAAAGTATACAGTTTAAATTTGAATTAGTTACTTTTAAATTACTAATTTATTTTTAATAAAAATCCTTTTCTATACTTTTTGGTGAGCTGTTAACAAAATCGAGGAGGGCAATTATTTTTTTAAATTATTCTGATGGTGTATAAAAAAGAAAATATTAATAAACTTTACAATTATTGGTTGAAATAAGAAATTTCTTATTTTTCAATTATACAATTTATTACGTAAAAAGTAAATTTATACTCAAAATTTTGAAGCTGGGAAAAAATTTAGATGGGTGACAACTAGTATAGTCTTACAGTAAAAAGTGGCGAACTTTAATATTTATCGTAATAATACCCATCTCTTGAAACAAGTGATGAATTTTTTATTGATTTATAATTTTGATCTTATTTCGAGCTTAAACCCATCATTTTTAATTTTAAAATTTAGCTATAGTTTTAGGCTTAAACTCAACTTAGTTTCGATCAGCTTTCAATCAATCGAAGCTTTTTAATATAGTTTTATTGGTTGGAAAATATTCTATTAGACAAACAGATAAGCATTTATCAATTAATAATAATAATGTTAGAAAGCAAAATTGCTTACAATATGTAAGTGATAATAATTTTGATCTAGTTTATATCAGAAATATATTTGTTAAATTTAAAATAATGTGAAAATACATAAAATAATACTTAAATTAAAGCTTAAACAAATATATTGACGATGAGAGGAAGATAGCATTATTAAGATCTAAGAATTGGTGTTGAGGATGCAAATCTTAAAAGAAATGCTATATAATGTCCCTTTAGATTTTTGGATAAAAATAAATAATTTTGAAATACTAGTATACAGTTATTAGGTTTTGAGGTGTTATGATTTTAAGATGAATAACCTAACCGAAGAAAGTAATGTAAAGGACGATAGACATATTATAAGTAAATAAAGTAAAGTAAAGGATTAATAGGCGGGCGTATTTGAGGAAACTGAAGATGGGAGGATAGGTGTGTACTCTTTAACGTCAGTCTCCATGTAGTAGCTGGCATTCTGTTTCTCCACTTCCTTTAAGTTGTTTAAAGCGGCAAGAATATCTCTCAGTATAACCCACCTTTCGGAGCCTTGGATGAATAAACGTAGAATAGCGGCTTCATCTTTTTCGATAATAGAGGTGATTTGTGGGTTAATAAACAGGGACGTACGTAACTTAAGGAACGCTAGGAAGGTTGCTACCTGTAGAGCACATAACCATTTGTAGATGCATCCGTGATAGAACAGGGAGCTCAGACTAGTTTGCAGGGTGAGTAGGCGTGTACCGAAGTGAGCAAGTACAAAACATTTGGAGAGGGGGTTAAGCTGCATGAAATCGGAAAGTGGTATCGATTCAAAGGGACCTTTCCTACTGTAATCAATCAATCCGATCTTGTCGATTTCGATGGTATGCTGTGGCAAAATTTTAATTCGGTTTATGGAAATCAGAGCAGCATAATGAGCCATGTGCGTCAAACAGGCATGAGCATTCTTGGGACTCGGGACCACTATAGATCCTATTTTCGATTTAGACAGCAAAAAGTTGGGTAGGGCTTGGTAAAGTAGGTGGAATTGTTCTTCTAAGTGTGTAAGGTGGTTGAAATATAATGATATGGCCGGTGTAGCTAGATGCGTCTCTTGGAAAGTTTTGAAATCGTTAGCAAACTTGTGCTTAATTCGATCAAATTTTTCTAGAAGCGCACAGTGAAAAGTAAAATTGCGGAAATGCTCTATTACATACTTACTTTCGTTGAAATTAACTCCGTCATCCTTTAAAGGTGGTTTAACTTTCTGCGGTGACCACAGTTTGATCTGATCATGATTGGAGGTAACCGTATAAGGTTTACCTACGCAATGGTGGTACAGTTTACCCATTACGAACAAGGCTAGCCATATACGACGACGTTCTTCTATAACAGCTGATGAGAAGTGAGTTACCTTTTGATGGTATCCCAACATTCTTGCCATATTACATGCTACTGAATAGAAGTACCAGTTGTGTTTAAGCAAAGTCCCTTCTTCAGTACAGTTATGCCACATTGCAGCTACCATAAACGCCTGGACTGTAAATAGACATGGTTTGGTGTATACTTTCCCTAGATCTTTCTTAAGGTGGATAGCTAGCACTTTTCCTAGATCTGCAACTAATGATTTATGAGAGTAAAACCCACTACCACATAAAGATATACTGGTAGCTAAGGCTTTAAATTCGTCGGAGTTATTCCCTCTATTTAATTCTCTATAAAATATCGCTGGATCTACTATCGGATAATATTGGTTGACGTAGTTGAAATAAGCACGAAGTAGTTGATCTAATACGGGCCTTGGTATATCTAAATGAGTTGGTGATGTTATACTATCTAAATTCGGTGGATTTATTTCCCATGAAGCAAATTTATGCCGCTTTGTATTAAAGCTAAATAGTAAAGAGTTTTGAGTTACCATATAGAATACGGGACTGTGACTATATTTCATTACTGAATTATTTTTAATCATTGAAGCGTTGCTTCCATTTATCAATTTACATATACTATCAGGTAAATAGTGACTGAAGTTGGTTGTACTTTCTTTATTAGATTTTATATACGGTACATTGATACTAAGTTCATAGCTCCCAGATTTGAAAATACGGTTGGATTTGGTACTCTGTAAAATAAGATCGGTAGGTGAATCTTCATCTATTTCGTTCATAGAGAATGAGCAAGTTACTCCATGTTTTAAACAGTTGGCACATGAAGGTCTCTCTAAACTACATTTTACCTTACGTTTACGACATATAATACAAGATTTAACTTTCGTTTTCGTTGGCTTCATCGTGACCGTTATCTATCAAAATACAAAATTTAAAAGTGTTTGGAAGTTAGTTTCTATTAATCTACCTAATTTTGGACTCGATCTAAGTTTAAGTTTTAAATTTAAAACTTTAAGTTTTAGATAAGTCTATTGGGTAGATTTTTAGAAGTTATTTGGATTGGATACAGTCTGCTTCCATCCAAATAACGATTGGTTTATTTTAAGTTTATTGGGAGTTTTACTTTATAAGGTCGTTTCAAGTTAGTCACTTATGTTTTGGAGGAGACTGAGGTTAACTTTAGCTAGAGAAATAATCCCTTATTTGGGTTAAGATCAATAAAAAAGGAAACTAAGCCTATAAACTTAGCACTTTCTAACAAATGAATGCAGATTGTGTAATTTCAACTTTAATGATTGATTTCCTTTTAATAACTTGAAGTAAAATTTCAGGTTCAGATTAAAACCAAAATCTCCATGCACTCCCCAATAAGTCCAATCATTGTTAAAATTGAATCGATTTAATAATTCTCCGAATTAATGAGGGCTTAAATTCTTAAAGACGGCTTGATCACCAATTAAAGTTTAGTAATCAAAAAAACGGAAATTTTAGTAAAACTTAAATGTACCTAAAAAGGTATAAAAGCTTTACTTTTCTTTATATCCACGTTACGCCAAATTTATCCATATATACACATTAAAACACGATAATAAATTCCTAGAAGAGTAATTTTTAAGTAATGTGGCGCTAATTAAATTACTTGCAACAAATTTGAATATAGTTAAAAATGGGTGAGTTATAGTGATAAAGTTTTAATTTTTCTTAAAGGTATATGAAATCTGGTTTGGTATTATAAAAGTAAATATTGAAATTGATTATATTATGTCTCCTAACTATCTTTTTAAAGGATATTTTGGAGAATAATGTTTTCTGACCTCCTAAAAATTAGAATTTGAATGGTTTAACTAAGTTTTGGTAAATTTGTTGTATCTAGTATTCTCCAAACATTTTAGAATATATATTATTTTTTTGCTATTTTCAATACATTATCTTTCCTCTTTAGAAAACTACTTACTTCTATTTATTTAAAAAATTATTAAAATTAACTATAATTACTAAATTAAGATAAATTTATTAAGCTTTAAATATTAATTTTTTTAATTATTTAAAAATATATATATCCTACTAGTAGTATAAGTATCACTTAAATATTTTTTATTATAACTCCCTCTTTTAGTCAATTTAACAGCTGTGTCAAAATCTTTTTTAGGTCTATTTCCAAAGCTTCAGACCTATTAGCTGTTTTATTAAACTATTGAAAATTGTTTTTTTTAATTTTAAACTTGGTAATAAAAAGATTAAAATTTTAAAAAAAACTTTAGCATTAAACTCTTACTAATATTCTTAAATTTTTACTAATATAGTATATTATTTATAAATTTTTATTAAAACTATAGCAGTTTAACTAAAAAAATTGTTATTAAAATATAGATAGCTTTATATATTATTTATATTTTTAATTTTAAAAATAGTGAAAAAGTTTATTAAAATTTTAAAGTCTTATTCAAAAAACTCATTATTATAACCTATAAAAAAACCTTATATATTAAATTATTATAAATAAAAAATATATTATAATAATATGCAAGTTTATAATTACTTATTAAAATTTAATAATAATTAATAAATTTTAAAATATATAAAATAATAATTAATATTAAAAAAATAATAATTATAGTATAAAAGAAAAAAATGATAACATAAAAAAATGCTAAATTAATATTTAAATATTTATTTAATAAACTTAAATATCTAATAAATAAATAAATATTATTTGTTTAGTTTTTTATATATTAAAATAATTAAAACTATAACTTTGAAAATAGTTTATTAATATTAAAGTATAGAATTATAATAATTAATTACTAACAATATTTTTTTAAGTAAATAAATTAATAAAAAAATATATATTTATATAAAAATAATATTTAATATAATATATTAAAGTTAATTAATATAAATTATAAAACCTATAAATTTAATTTAAATTAAATAGTTTATTATTAAAAGTTATTTTATTTAATTAATAAAACTAAAAGTATAAAAAGCTATTATTTATATTTTATTTTAATAAGTATTATAATAGATAAAAAAATTATAAAAAAAATTAATTTTTAAATATTATATAATACTATAATTATAATAAAATCTGATTTTTTAATTTAAATTAAATTAAATACTAAACTAATAAAAAATAAAAAATATATTTTAAGCTTACTAGGTAAATAAAAAAATAAAATATAATAATACTAATATATATTAATAAAAATAGATAAATATTATTATTATTTTTAATTAAAGCTGCTAAGTTAAAAAAACAAAATAGGTTATTAAAGCTTTGAATATACTTTATATAATTATTTAAAAAGATATTAACTTTTTTTAGCTATTAAAGTTAATTAAATAAGTAAATAAAACTTTTTAAAAATAGGCTAATATATAAATTAACTTTTTATTTAATTTTATTTTAAATTATAATTAAGTATTAAAGTAAGCTAATAATATTTAACTACTTATAGCAATAAAATTAAAATATTTATATTATTATATATTAAAATTAAACTTAAGTTTAAACTATTTTTTTATAAAAAATTTAGATATTTTAGCTTATTTTATAAAGTTTAATGTTTTAATTTTTAATTTAAAAACTATATTTAGATTTAAATAAATTAAAGTTATATATATTAGTTTATTTTTTATAGTTAAAAGTTATAAACTATAAAATTTAATATACTTTTTAAATAATAAACTATAGTTTTAAATTATAATAACTATTTATATAGCTTTTTACTTTTAATTATTAATAGGCTTTATATAACTATATTTTATAAAGCTAAATATTAATAATATAATATTATAAAATAATAATTTTTTTAATACTATATATTAAAAGCTAATTATAATTTTTATACATTATATTTAAAAGTCTAAATATTTTATTAAAATTTAGATTTATATTATAAATAATATAATAATAAAGCTTTTATTTTAACTTAAAAACTTAATATTAATAACTTATATACTAATATATAAGTTTAAATATAATTATTAAAATTTAAAATTATATAAAAAAAACAGCATTATTTTATAATTTTAAATTTATATATTAAAATAAATTTATAATTTTTAAACTTTTTAAAATATTTAATATAAATTTATTTAAGTATATATATTTTTCTAGAGCTTTATTAAAAATATATTAGTAGTAAAGTTATTTAGTATATATATTAAATAGTAATATATATATATATATATAATTTTTTATACTTTAAAGGTATAACTTTTAAAGTTAATTTAAAATTTATTTTATTAATTTAAGTTATAAATATTTATAGTTAAAAGTTATAAAACTTATAATTTTAATTAAATTAATATATAAAAGCTACTTTTAAGTTTATAAAATAAAATTATTTTTAATATAATATTTATTAAATTTAATTAATTTAAAAAAATTATTTTAATAATTAGTATAAATTTTTTGAAATTATATTTTTAGCATATAAAGTTAGTATAAAATTTTTTTAAATTAAATTTTTAGTATATAAATATAGTATATAAATTAAATATTTTTATAATATTTTAAATATTAAAGTAGTGTTTTAGTATTTTATTTAGCTTATAATTTATTAATATTTATAAAAAATAAATTTTACTAAAAAAATAAAAGTATAA